>JAEUYN010002430.1:0-151685 GCA_018257835.1 Euura lappo | reverse complement strand
AATCTCAACCAAAAGTGAGTCTCGTCGTCAATATTGAGTACTTCGAGATGAGATAAAATCGGAAAAAAATCAACCACAATCAAGATGATAAGAGTATTCATTTTCAATAATAATAATGCCCAAAAGTTATTAACAAATTGTTTAAACAAATCATTGTTTAACAAATTTCCTGGTGACGTTATTTTTTTTCATGTCAAATGAATTCCTTAATCTTTCTGAATACACATGAATTTTTTCAGAATTTTGTCACTTTTTTGAAATTTCCGTTTTCGGAAATTTCTAACGGCTGTATTTACACAACTATTAGTTTCACGCTCCGGAAACTTCGGAATTGTAATCTACATCGTTTCCACAATAACATATCCAAAATTCAGATTTTTTTTCGCCATTTTTCAAAATCGAAAACGGAAATTTCAAAAAAGTGACAAAATTCTGAAAAAATTCATGTGTATTCAGAAAGATTAACGAATTCATTTGACATGAAAAAAATAACGTCACCAGGAAATTTGTTAAACAATGATTTGTTTAAACAATTTGTTGATAACTTTTGGGCATTATTATTATTGAAAATGAATACTCTTATCATCTTGATTATGGTTGATTTTTTTCCGATTTTTATCTCATCTCGAAGTACTCAATATTGACGACGAGACTCACTTTTGGTTGAGATTGTATAGCCTATACATCCTTAAGGCAGGACTGAGTGACTCGTTCACTCCTACCTCTTATTTCTATCCATACACTAATCCCGAGTCGATGATTAATAAAACGCATCTAATCGTAAGATCTTCATCACGATGCTACCTTCTTCAAGGGCTGACGTTAAAAATTGAATCAACGAACATGAATAAATATAGCAAAAATTTATGGTTGATTATATTTTCGAACGATAGAAGAGAAAACTCGAACGTTTAAATAATGAAATTTCAATTTTAGGCTGTAATTATAAAAGCGACCGGCTGCTTTTATGGAGACTCTATACTATAGAGTTTCCAACGTCCGGTTAGCGACATGTGGCTCCCACAAAAGACAGTTGTATACTGACCAAACTATCAACGATAAAACGACGAAGAAACTTTTACGCAATAAATTGTATTTCTCCCTGCCTAAGCTACGGTGTGATACATTTATTATTGCACTTTAATCGAAATCTTTAGCTCTCTTATTTATTATTCTTTGTTCTTCTTCTTCTTCTTCTTCTTTCGACACTTTTGCCAAGAGATAAAATAGTTTTATTTGTATCGACTAAATTATCCGAAAAAGCTAGTCTTTTTCCTTTTTTTTTCGATTCGAATTGATCGATTACTCGCAGGCCACACTGTGTTAAAAGTGCAACGCAGCTGTTCAACCCGACAACGAAGATTAAATAAGGCGAAGAGCGTGTAAAAATCGAGCTGATAAGACGAACGTGTGGTAGATAGATAAACGGAGGTGCAGCGGTTGGGGTGTTTGACCGTCCGATTGTGGCTACGTCGAGTCAGCGGAAAAGCGATATTTTCAAACTAAAATACCGTAAATTAGGTAAAAGTACTTCAATCTTCTGGTAGAATTATAAAAAATAACAGATAACATAAAATGAGACACGAAAATAAAATTACGAAATGCAGATTACAGGTGCAGTGAGTCAATCGGTTGTAAACAGTTTCGTAACCCGACAATTGCGATGCTTTTATACACGGATCGAAAATCTGCTGACAAAAGTCAAACTCCACTTGATGATAACATACTCAAACTCTTTTTTTATTTTTATTTTTTTTATTTGCTTGTGCAACGACTCGACGGTTTTAAGTATGACCGCGAACTTCTCAACGTCTCGGAAAACCCGACTATTTCGTACTCCATGTTCGCCGAGAATCAATATTGCCTGCAGCATTATATCGCTATAGCAACACCTGATCAAAACACTGCACTACGCGACGAAATGATCAAAGTACATTTCAAATTGGTAAGAATCCCAAAAAAACAAATTTTACTTGATCTCAAATGAAAACACTGATAATTAATAATCTATTGAAAATTAGCTCGATGATAAATCGAATTAAAAGTACGCAACAACGCCTGAGAACAGGGCAACCTGGTGAACGCGTAAACAACGCAGGGTCCGGGTTCTCGGGGGCCATACGACGCCTTTACCTTAACGTTCGCTGGATGATTTGAAATCGTAGATTTTTCTCGTAGATTTTTCAGTGACTTTTAGCACCCAAAAAGGGTCGGTTTACCACAGCGGTAGGAAATAATTTAGCACCGTTTTAAGTTGATTGGACCAAGAATTTATGTTTGCCTCTCGCGTCTAGGGGAAAGAAACCCGAGGTACGGAGGAGAAACGAGCTACGAGATGTTCGCCCTAACTTTTAAAGGAGGGTAGTTTAACTTTTGAGATATATATGCATACCTTCTTGTTACGGGAGAGGATCTTGGGATAAAAAAAACAAAAAAAAAAAAAAAAAACGCGGGTAAAAGATCCTCTAATTTCGTTTCGTGACAATAATTTTGTACATCAAGCAGGTGATCAGAGGGGCTGATGAATCAAGGCCGATAGATTTTCACCGAACCACCGAGGTTCGATCTCTACCTTAATCATTTCTAAGAGCAAATCTGTTGAGGGAGAGACGAGGTGGTGAGCGCAGCGATGGAACGAAATGTAAAAGCAAAGTATGCAAATTCAATTTGAAAGTTGTAAATCCCCCCGCCTCCGAGTTATCCTGAACGTCCAATGGCCATCGATCACCATGGGTAATATAATTAATCGAAAATTCAGCAAAAACTAACTTCTTAAACTGAATCACGTCACGGACTTGGACCAAAGTAGAAAAAGCCCTTCTTCGTTGCTAAGACTGTTTTTCTTGTTTCTTAAATTTCCCCTACTTTTTTTTCACTCCGCACACACAGAGGTCGATAACTCGCAGGGAAGTAAAGATTTTTCGAAAAAGTCGATGAGTAATAGCGCGAGAAAATATCATCAATTTGTCTCCTTTACTGTACCTAGAAGATGAGCCTCGATACAATCTGATTGATGATCCAGCAGCGTCTGCAGCTTTTACAAACAAGATACCTATACTTTAAGTATTAAAAATCTTGCGATCTTTAATACCGATGAAAACACTACCTAGCTGAAAAAAATATTCTATCGAGTTGAATTTATATTAAACAGGAATAAAGATTCCGAACGCATTAATCAAATGTTCAAAATTGTCCTCAGCCCGAGGGGTGACGTGACCGGAAATGAGAATAATCATTTGAATACATTAATTTTCCATGAAATATGATTTACCCTCTTGGCATTTACATTCAGCATTCAGACCATTCGCGAAATACACTCGAAAATCCACGTTTATACTCGCGTCGGGGTAGAGAAGTCATTGGTCACGTGTACCGGTAGCCGAGGGAGGGAGGGGGATGAGTTGAAAATGGAAAACGTCACCTTATCCCCCTTAAGGGGGTTCCGCTACCCGCATGAGACGGAAGTTGTCAGATGACAGATTCGGTAGGCACGAGGAATCCTAAAAGAACCTTACAAAGCTCCGCAGATATACGATAAACGCGGAAAAAGACCAGGGTTACAATTTTTCCTACTCCTAACACTTTTTTTTAATTAACCCCCCCGCACGCAATAAAATCTGCTGTTAAAATGAAGTACAATTAAAATATATGAATTTACCGATATTGTAAACCTCCACAATTTTTATTGTTTGCGGTCTTCCTTTTTTTTTTACACACAATTAACCTCGAGGGAATTCACCGTTCGAGGGTGTGCTTATATCGTACAAGCTACTAGTTTATAGAATTTTATTATGTCGAAAAAAAAAAAAAAAAACGGTATAAAACGAGAGGAAGAGCATTTATGTGTAGCGGTTGTAGACTAGCAATAAAACGATTTAAATTCTGTCTACGCTTTGCTAAATCCGACATCTTTCTTTCGGATATACCTACCACTATAAGCTTGAGAACTCAAAAGAAGAAGAGAAACTCGAATAAAACTAGGAGGGTGACCTAACGTGCAATCAAAATAATAAAATGCACAACACTGTAGAAAAGAGGGGATGCAGGGCAAAAGTTTTTGAATTATGTAACACGATATTTTTCTTTTTTTGAAGTTGAAAAAAATGAATGGTATCAAATGGTGTCTTGCGACGTATGGTTTGAATTTTCATCATTCGATTCGATAGGATTGTTTGATCGCGTCGTAAGTATTTAATCCGAAATGAGTTTGTCTATAACGCGTTGCGTGCAGTTCACCGAACCGATCGGCTCCTCTTAATCTGATTCTGACCTTTTAAGCACTCGAATGGACCGTAATAATTGTATCGATTTCCACTCACCACCAAATAACTCGACGCGTTGCTCCCCGTTGACTCCCTTTTTCTCTGGGTAGAGAAGTCCCTCTGGATAAGTGACGTCATCGTTTCTAATCCGATAGAAAAGAAATTGGAGTACAAAACTGAACACGCACACGATAAGAAACTGACCAAAAACCCGAAACTCATGCGATCATTTTTCGAAAACTATCTTCTCTCTCGTCTTCATCGAAATTTAATATCGTAAACCTTTTCAGCACACGTCACTGGCCATCGATAATCTGAAATGAAAAAAAAGGATATCTTGTAAAACAGTGTACAGAATTATTTATTCATGCGTTAAACGGGGTTGGGAAGAGGAAGGGAGGTTTGACAAAGGCGTATGATGAGCGCATACACATACACATACACCTATACGTAAACGTATTGATTACAAGTACGCGCTAATGCGTTAATCTGTCGAGGACAGCTGTGTTTGGGGTAAAGGCGATAAGCAGACTCGGCACTGTGCATGGACCCGTAGATGGAGAGCAGAGAGGTAGGTAGCTTTATCGCTAACGTATATCGGTCGAAACAATGGAAGGTTAACTCCCGGCAGTCGACTTATTTCATTACTGCGGCACGCGTTGTTTAAGAAATGCAAATACGTGAGCTGCTGGACTACAGCGGACGAGACAAAGAACGCGGAGGCACATTCGTATCTCGAAAGAACAGATATGATTTTAGAATCTACATCCTCCACGTGACAGCGTGCACTCGTATCAAACAATTCGAATACATATATGACGAGAATATTATTCAACTCTCGGTAAACTTTTGTACAGGCACGTTTTTATCGCATTGCATGGATCACTTGACATTGAAAAGAAATATATTGGGAGTCTGACCCGAACTTTAATTTCAACTTCATAAAAGATTCTGACATGTAGAGAGTGAGCAAAGTGGCCGATTTCCGAATAGGCTAAAAAAACAAGCGGGAAAATTTATCCACACATTAAATTGGATGACAAAATATCACTAAAAATGATAATTATTGATCAATAATTGTCTTACAAATGTGGAAAGTTGCCAATTCCCGATTAGAAGCATGAAAGCGATTCCTACAGTCGGACGAATGGATAGAAGATCAAAGCTCACATGCTTGTTGAGAGGTGCGCGCGCAGTGGCATATAATCCCGTCATGGACATTCCCGCACTGTTCCGACCATTCGGGTATCATCGGAAAATGCGCGCGCACTTCTCGACGGACAGAAGTATCAGGAATTCTTTCTTCTCTGCTCAACTGTTTCGACGACTATTAGATGGGTGAAATTATCGTTGTTCACATTTTTAATGAAGATTCGAAATCTCGTTGAATTTGTATTGGGAGTCTAAGTAAGTACAGGGTGAATCCCTAACGATAATACAGTCTGAAGTTGGCTAGAATCGAAAAATGAGCCATCAGACAGTTGGATTGGTTCAGAAATTGTTTCTTGATGCTGACCCACTTCAGACTGTATCGTCGTTAGGAATTCACCCTGTATAAACACGATAAGGTCGTGTTAAGCGTGTTGAAGTAATAACTCATTGAGTTGAGTGTACGGTAACTGCACTGAGATAGTATTAATAAATATCGCGTGTCTAATGGCAGAAGGTCGTAAGTGCCATTATACGACCGTTTGGAATTTTCAAGGCCAAAAGGTCGTATATTTTTTTTTTAGATTTATCTATGCAGAGAACCTTCAAATACGCTCAAAACCGTTGAAATTGAAAATTCGTCAATTTAAACTCAGAACGTCGTAAGTCCTGGCGTATACGACCTTCTGAACCTGATTCAAAGAAAAATAATCCGGCTCACTAATTCCAGAAGGTCGTAAGTGACATTATACGACTTTCTGCCTTTAGTGGAAGTAAAATTTGAAAAAAACCTGAAAAATACGAAATTCAACAATTAAAGTCAGTACATCGAAAAAAAATCACAATTTTATGAAATAGTCGTCAAAGCTCGCGAAACGCGTAGATAACTTGAAAAAACCCGAGTTTCGAAAAATTCGATAAAAAAAAATATGAACGTAAAGCCAGAAGGTCGTAATCGCCATTTCTTTTTTTTTCACATTTTCGCCTTTTTTCTAAAATAGTCATCAAAACTCGTGAAACGCGCAGATAACTTGAAAAAACCCGAGTTTCGAAAAATTCGATAAAAAAAATATGAACGTAAAGCCAGAAGGTCGTAATCGCCATTTCTTTTTTTTTTCACATTTTCGCCTTTTTTCTAAAATAGTCATCAAAACTCGTCAAACGCGGAGATAACTTGAAAAAACCCGAGTTTCGAAACATTCGATAAAAAAATATGAACAAAACAATGAAAAAAGAGGATAATTAAATAAAAAAATAAAAATAGCGATTTCGACCTTCGGCATCTACGTTCGGATTTTGTCTTATCGAATTTTTCGAAACTCGGGTTTTTTCAAGTTATCTGCGCGTTTCACGAGTTTTGATGATTATTTCAGAAAAAAAGCGAAAATGTGAAAAAAAAAGAAATGTCGATTACGACCTTCTGGCTTTACGGTCATATTTTTTTTATCGAATTTTTCGAAACTCGGGTTTTTTCAAGTTATCTGCGCGTTTCACCAGTTTTGACGACGATTTCAGAAAAAATGTGAAAACAAAAAAAGTGTCGATTACGACCTTCTGGCTTTATCTCTTTTTCGTTTTTTAATTACAATTCATAATGGAAGAAGGGCGTATTCGCCAACATCCGACCTTATGCTTTTAAGTTTTCGATCTTCTAATTTTGATTGATTTACACGTTCAGATTATTCTCAAAGCGAATGGCGTAAAAATAATAATTATACGACCTTCTGGCACCAAAATCGCATTTTTGGCACTTACGACCTTCTGCCATTAGACACGCGATATAGTTAAACAGCGTGGGAATGAAGGATATTTCAAGAATTTATACAATTTATACGTACTGCATATTCTACGTGTACATTATTGAGAAAGCCTCGAGGTAAAATTACGGAGGTTGTAATCCGAGGTGTCTGGAAACATCGATAGTAGTAACATACTTGAATGACTAGGCGCAGGGATGTACACAGATAAAAAAAAGACTCGTATCATTTCGCAATTGCAATATGGAATAATAAACGAATTCTTTGACCGTGTAATAACATCCCTATACGAACGGTAAATTATATACCGCATCTTCCTAGGCAGTTTTAAGATAAACAGGAAGTTACGAGCAGTTATCGTGAAACGAGGATATGATACGCAGACAGCTGGTGTCTGATTATCGCGTTCTACGTTACGGAATTTGAAGTAAAAGTTCTGTTTGGTTGTAACGGTTGAGAAAAAAAAGTAATGATCACGTGTGTGGCGAGAGTGCAGTTTGTTTCAAAATTTTGGTAATAGATATTTCACCGTAACAGCGTCCACATTGCGTAGGAAGGTATAAATTTTTGCCGAGAGATTAATTTTAATGAATTCCGTGATTCGTATATACGGGTAGGTTGGGCCCCCCCCAGACCCAGTAGCTGATTTACGGCATTGCGGACTCATCGGAAATTCATAATGCACGAAGTGCCTAGCCTTTTCCCAAATTCGATAACGCCCCGCTAATCGGATGATTAGTATTCACGTTGGCTTACCTCGAACAATATTCCTATCGCAAATTATATTGATCAAAAACCCCAACGGCTCGACTCGACCTATTCATAACTAATTTGTTACTACTCATACTCGGTTAATATCTGGCTATCAGTTATTGCTCTGGTCTAATGGGAAACAGAGATTTCTCTCATTAATCACTAATTAGTCAAGCAATTATTGATTATTGGTCATTTGCGAGATAAGAAACAAGCTCGCATTCGATATCAAGTACGTATTGTGGGAGACCAAATTCATCGATTTACTATCTTACGATTCTTGAAAGTAGGTTTATACATATGTTCAAAGCTGGACACAACAATTAAGATAAGAATAATCTATTCCGTTCTAGTTTGACACTTTCGTCGTACTTTCTGTTCCTTTATCTGTGTATAGTTAACGGCAAAGTCGCAAGTAAAGATAAAAGTAGTATCGTTCGCGATTCTCTTGTCTATCGAATATCTTCAGGCACAGATATAAGGGACACCCTATATTGGATGGCAATCTTTTCTGATCGAATCGAGTCACTTTATCCGCCCTATTCTTTTAGCTTGTTTCACAAAAAAAAAAGAAGCTTATATCAACAGCGATGATTTTTTCTTCAAACGAAATTTCATTCACATTACCTAACTCGAACCATTTCGAAGACTGCAGCTTGCAACCGGATGCGAAAGTATGCGCATATTATCATCGCTAGCCGGTATAAGATAATGAACCGCTTCCTGTTTAGTGTATTTAAAATTAACAGCTGGATGACAGCAAATTATCTCAATTTCTCTCGAGAATGAACCGAGCACCGAATTCTAGAGGGAAATACCTACGTTTAGTCAAGTTGTATCAAGATATCACAATAAATTTTGACAAATAAATGGGAATTCGGTGTCGGCTAGGATACGGCGAATGGACGAAAGGGTCAAGGGGTCATTTTGTATAACAGCGAACGCCTGAAGGAAAAAGAGAGAATAAAGTCGGTAGGGGTCCCTCAAACTCCCGTCTCTTTCTCTCTCCCTCCTTCGTGGAGACCATAATTTTCTTGTCACTCGGAAAATTGTACCTTTTCCCACAAAATTATTACACCAATTTGCTATTTTCACACAACGTGTATAACGATGACGTGCACTATCCCATTGCGAAAAATAGAGTGTCTCAGTTTTCTCCAGGTGGAAATAAAACGAGAGAAACCTTTGTGGAAAATATCAAATAGCCTCGTACCGTTGTCTCGAATGTTGAATGTTATTTTTTTAATCTAGTAAAAAAATGTTATGTTAATCAACCCGCGAGACGAATTATTCAATCGTCACAGTCTGGTCTGACCTTTGCCTTGAAGTTCAGTCGGTTTTTATTATTCACACTTTTTCTCGAAGAGTGAAGACCGGGGCGAAAGGGCATCGCGTAGATCTGGAGCCGTAGCTCGTCTAGTGACGTACTGACATTTATCTCTTTGAGCGACATTTCCTTTTCTGGTTTTATACGTTCACGTTCACGGTCACGTTCACGGTACGTTCGGGGTAAAAGTGTTTTACGATATTTAGGGTGAAAATTCAAGCTACGCAGACCCGGCCCCCATAGACCCGGGCACATACAAATTGACGGATACTGGACGAGGGGCACGTTTCTTGTTTGTGTAAAACCACATGAATTTGCATACGAATTTTCTCGCTAGCGTGTTGGGAAATTTTCAAGATGAGCCTTGGCGAGGGGTCGAGAGTCCGAATTAGCATCCTGAAACTTTAGACCTTTCCATTTGCATATTACTTAAGCAATATTCACGTGTACTTTATTTTATGTACAGCTACTATGAGTATAAGGAGGATAGATGTCAAATGCTTATCTCGACGAGGTTGAATCCCATCGCGATGCAGGGAAATTCGAGTGCGAATATTGAAACTTTTTTATTTTCTCTTCAAGATTGTGCAGATTTTAACCGATTCGCTGTAAACGCGCTGTGTTCTACGCCTGTAAAACTGAGAGACGGGCTTCGCATGTCAGAATCCTTAAAAATAGAATACTCGGTATAAAGAAATTGAACCGGTCGACAAACTCTCGGTGAATCATTGAACCGGAGTTAAATTGACTTAAATTCGTTCGAAATTTATACCCGCATCCTTCTTTCCGACGAGTTTCAAAGACCCCTATGCAACGCTCGAATGTCATGCAACGGAAACTTAAATATACATACTTGCATCGGAGAGGAACCGACGCAAATAAGTTACAGTCATGCTTCAGTTCCAATTTTGAGAATGAAGAGATGATCACTGACTTTTATCAGGGAATCGATAAAATATGGCGAATCCAATTTGCTGGGAAAAAAACTAAAAATATTCGAAACCTTATAGAAATCACTACTCTGAAGTTTTTTGAACCGCTGATCAAGAATCTGAGGTCAGATTTGCAAAATTCAAAATATCTGGAAACAAAATACATAACGGAAAGTTCGAAGGCTGGTTCATAATCAGCACAAACCCGCTTCTTTCTTTCGGTAAAAGTAGAGAGTCGATAATTGAATGTGACGTATATCAAGAAGTCATTTGTCAGGAACTTTTCAATCGCCACTCCGGGTCGTTGCCACCCCCTACTGTACTTTCAGTCTGTGGTTCATACAGAAAATGATTGAAACGTCAAACGGAGAACGGAGAACGGAGAACGGAGAACGGAATAGAAAAAGTATGGCTTTGATTCTCCCGGGTAAAATATCCCAGTCGTAATAACAAATCGAAGCTGAAGCCAAAGCCAGAGTCTCTTTCATCTTTTTTTTTTAAATCAAACGTAAGATGAAGATAATGATGATTACGGGTTGTCGACTATCGCGCATATTTTCCGACATTTCGCAATGTCTGTAGTTTTAAATTTTCATACGTACTCATCTTTGTTTTAGTTAACAACAAATTATGATTTCTTTTTTTTTTTTTTGCTTGAAAAATGACTCGACAATTTTCTTTTCTTCACGCCGAACTTCTCACGGTTTCTCATTCGACGAAATTCAACCCACGGTTCTTGGACCGTGTTATAGGAAGGTCGTTGAACGTATTTTCATGCATCACGAAATTCTTGGTTCTCCTCAATGCTCAAAAAGAGAGAAAAAGTCTCACGTATCTATTTTCAATAATAAATGGGAATTAAAACCTGACAGAGAAGTCGTAAAGCAACGTTTTCGAACCGGTAGGTAATCTCGTTCTAAACCGATGTTTAAATTTCAAGAATCGCAGTGAATTCTGTCTTTTCTTTATTTGACCAAAATAAAACTGTACAAGAATTTCGTTTTTCTATCGTGAAACCAACCAGCGTGGTTCCGGTTCGCCATACAATTCTGATTCGTCGAAACGAGTTTTTGTTGTACGTTTTATTTTTTTTTTCCACAACTTCAAGACATCGTCGCTTCACGGTTCGTCGACGAGATGACTCGTACACAACTGTACAAAACTACATTCTACATTCCGTCTTTGCAAAACGAACCGGAAGTCGTCCATTAAATAAGAATCGTCCCACTTTAATTTCTAGGGAGTCCGGTACCAGACAGACCCCCAGTTATTACGCTCGACATCTTTGTAAGGAGAAAAATAATTTCGACCCGGTGCACCCGACGATTTTACTCCACGACGATACGAAAGACGAAAATTCGAGCTTAAAAAACGAAAATTCTCAAACTACAGACAGCTGCTTTGTTTACAAATCAACTCCTAGGTATAGCGTGATGCGGAAGTTGATGACTCAGCAGGTTAGCTCGTTCTTCGCAGGCTTGTTTAATCGAATTCAGATCAAAATCTCTCGGTTAATTACACCGCACCCGCAATTAGACGCTGGAGGTTACAGATGATCCCAAGGTCCGTGAGATTGTAATTGTAAAAATTTAAAGCTTCTGATATTTCGATGAATTTAGTTTTTCTATCGACGTTTAGTCATCGCTGATCCCAATCGATTTAATCACGTGTCGAAGAAATAGTTCATTCTATTTATTCTTATCATTGTACAACACAATAACCTCGACCGAAGCGTTGCTCACGAGTCTTAATACCATCGAGAAAATTCAAGACTGGAATGCATATTGAATTACGTCACTTTTATCTGGCCAGCTTCCTGGACATCGAGTATATCTTGAGTCACTGTTTCTTCATTCTCGCTTGTGTCGGATACGGGACTTGAAATTCCCACAGATTTCCAAGAAATGAACTAATCACTATTCTCATAATGGCACTACTAAAAAACCCATCAAACATTCTTCATATTTCTTTGAACATCAACTTGAACACATGAAGTTTCAATTATAATAAGCAACAAAGTTTAATCAACATACGTAATTATCAAATACGATCCCACTTCGATCTTGAGTTAGAAATTTGACCAATCCCACAGGTAGGTGTTGAAATAACGTTGAACAACATGCTCAACAAAAAATCGATTATTATTCCGTGTCTATTGACGAAAGTCGAAACCCCGATCCGCACGTTTATCCATTTCGAGACTGGAACACTGATTTTCACACTCGACAACTGTCAACACAGGTTGAATGGAAGGCTTCTTTCAAGACAGTGAATGAACCTGTGCCAAACTCCGAATCCCCATTGTGTCTTTGATTGGGTGTTTAAAAAAAACAAAAAAAAAACGTGCGTGAAGCTCTACACCTCGAGACCCCGGCGCAGTGACTAACTGAATCCAAACTAAAGTACATATCTAACGGCTAACAGGCTGGCACCATGATACACGAAAGGCTCTCTTCTGTTCTCATAGTAAGAAGCCAACCGGAACTTTAGCATATACTAGACTCTAGGTAGGTATCGTATGTGCGAGGTCACATACGAGGCTAGATACGTACGCACATACCGTATCTCTGTGTGGCATGCATACGCTGGTCGTTTGCTGCTGTCTGATAGTGATTCACCCTGGTAAAATATACAGCCCGTTTGGCTAGTCGGCTACGGTACACACGAGGGGTTTAGCAGTCAAAAAGGAAAAAAGAAACACGCTTTTTATTTAATTTGTTTTTTTTTTTAAGTTTATTAAAACATACAGAAGCGTTGGTAAAATGAAAACGTGGACGAAAGTGAGAGAAAAAAATTAATAGCGGTTGCACACTTGGAAAATAAACACATTCTTCTAATTGTTAACCGGCAGGGCTGGTAGCGAGTCACTTTTTATCAGCATCAGTCATTTTTTCCAAGATTTGATAACTTAAAGGGTCCCAGTCACTTTTAGCCACTTTTTAGAGTGAAAAATTGACTACTAATTTTTTTTTCTTTAAGAGGTCATAATAACCAAAGCATCTTTTTTTTGTTGGGTAAATGCGATACCATTGAACTATTTACTTAACGGATAGAATTCGAGTTTACTTCATGGACTGAAATATATTCACACATTTGTGTGGATAAAAAGATCGATTTAGAGGAGGAGTATGAAAAAATTTATTGCGAGGGAATGGTTGTGAATAATGAATGAGAAGAACCTTTATGACATTTAGCTGATGCTATTGGGGACCCATATAGGTTCTCCTTCTGTGCATCACCGATGCAGTAAATTAAATCACGATTTACTATGGTTTCATAGAATCGGTGAGGCAATGACAGAAACAGAAACCAGAAATGTTCACTTTACCCCTCGGTAAACGTTGGGGTCTAAAAATAATCGAATTGTAAAACTATGACGCAGCTTTGCCGCGACTTACTTCCGAGATTTCAAGATTCTCAGTCCCAAGAGACAATATTTGAGGAAAATTGAGTACGAAGTGTTGTTTCCTTTTCTATTTCTTACGATGAAAATACTTGCTGGTAGCTTGGGTAGTCTCCAAAAAGAACGACGGTTAAAATAAAACCCATCGTAAATTTATATTCAAGGTTTGTAATTTTCGTAAAAATTTTTTGAAAAACGAGAGGGTCACGTGAAAAAAAAAAGGAAAATTAAATTCTCTCGCTAAAGTCACAAGTATTATATTTGCAGAGAGTTTAAGAAACGATTAATCAAAAATAGTCTGATTTGTAATGAATTTTGAGACCGACCGCACTCTGCGCGGTGAAAGAAAATATAAAAAAATGCAAATATATACAAAAATGATAACCCTTTTGAATATTCGTCTTCATTCATGACCCAAGTTTAATACAGTTTCGGTTGAACGTGGGTTTTAAATAAAACCAGCTGATTAACATCTGAAAGGGTACCGCTTGTTAATTCGTAATTGGGTACTCGTTTCCGGGTAAAAGTATAGTGCTTAGGGCGCCCGCTCCGCTCTCCGCGGCTAAAAGGACCAAATTAATCGTAATTATTGTCACTTGGTGAAAATTACGCCATCGCAATCTTCGGAGAGTAAAAAGAGTTCGTCTTTCGTTGCATAATAGGAGTTGAAAAACAAAAAAAAAAAAAATTTACCTAACTACTGACAGACCCGGGGATCCATCTTCCGTGAAAATAGCGTGTAATTAATTCCTGATTAATTTCCCTGAAAGTTAGTTGTTGTACTTTTACAATTAAGGTAATTTATTCAAACACGTATTACAGGCTTTTGTCCAAAGGTTACGATGTTCTCATGCAACAGCTTTACCGTAATGGTAATAATTATTTATGTTATAAAATCATCGCTGCAGGTCGAGTATTACTATTTTAAATTTAATTCTCCGTTACGTTGGTTAGCTTAAGTTTATTATATATATAATATACGATAGAGGAGGATCAATCGACTGTACAAAACATGAAAATATTTTTCCCAAGCATTAATTAGATCGTCAAGCTACGACGACCCAACAACCCGACGCTGTACCCTCCGACATAAGTTACGTGCGTTTGTTCGATCGATCAGTTATTAGAAATGATTAGTATCACAATTGACAATCACGTCGATGGCTGCAACAGGTCAGAGTCCATGATTTGCCTTCGGCCTAATGAAACAAGATTAAGATTTGTTTGATTGTTCCTCTTAAGGCATTGAGTAGCATGGAGGCTCTTGAAGTCTTTGAAGTCCTGAGACGTCCGTGAAATCCAATGAAGTCTTGAAATCTGTGGTATATACACCATTTTTTTGAGTGGTTCACCCCTTGGTATAGAATTGGTAGAGTGCGGTGGGAGGGAAAAATAATTTTCTTTACGTGTAAATCTTTTGCTGCGCGTGGAATTTTTCGTGCGATTCGTACAGAAGAGCACCCCCTCGGTGGTCGCGATATTAAATACTACCCGTCGAGGGAAAGGAGAGAAGAAGAGAGAAGAAAAAAATTAATCGCTAAGGAAAAAATGCAATTATCGACATTTTGCGAAAGTGCTCCTTGAACTTAATGGGAGGACGAAGAACTCGGGAACTGAGGAGTCTCGGCGAACCAGCCAGAAAGACAAGAGGGTTCCGGCCAGATGCTCCTCGGAGGGTTGTCTTCCCCCACCTCGACCCCCCCAGTTCCCTCCGAACTCCTCATCTCCCCGTTCGCAGCATCTCTCGTTCTCTCTTTCTCGAGATACAAGGGTTTGACATTAGCACAGAGTGGAAGTTGGGGAGACAAGAAAAGACGAAACAAAGGAACAACGCAATAAAGCACAACTAAGCCTCGACTCCTAATCAATAACATTTATTTCTGGAACTCTCGCTCTCACTCTCTCTGTCCGTTTGTCTGTCTATTACCGAGATAATAAAAACGATATATTTCTATTTTCAGTAAGACTTTTCATCCATTCGAACAAAAATTGATGATATAAAAAAACCACTGTACAACTTTGCCCTGCAGAATTTATTTCTGCGAACGTGTCTACCTGACGATTAAAAAAAAAAAAAAAAAGGAAAGAAGCATAGAAATTGAAGCAAAGGATTAGTTCGGCACGATTGGCAATTAAGACTAGGATCCGGTAGAGCTTTAAACTACAGGCTTCGCAGTATAGGGTTACCAATTTCATCGGTTTTCCTAAAATGAAGTAGAAAAGGAAGAGTTTATTTAATTCAATTTCACCAACGATACCTTCGTACGGTGAAGACTCCTGTTTTTTGAAACTTGTTCCAAATTATTTGGGTTAACCGCTCTGCCACGTCGTGAACTTTGAATTGTGTAAAATCGAGAGAACTGGCTAAAAGTGCCGAAGGGTTATTGTATACAGTCGGTTGGGGTCCAAAGAGCACGCTCGTGATTATCAATAGGGTTGTTTTCACCCCTCTGTGTCCTAACTCCGTCGTCGAGTCGCTAGCTGTTTTACACAGGACAAAATTAATCATCTCTATATACCCATTAGTACAGGATCGATGCTAATTATATGGAAAAAAGTTCGTCTTCATTGGTATTGTTCATTTCTTCTCCATCGAAAAATGTTACAATTAAATCGATGTTCAAACAACAATCATGAAGTTTAAAGTGTATACCTATAGTCAGAATGATATAGCGTGTAAAGCGAGTACGTTGCGTGATTGGAAAAATGAGAGAGACGGGAAAATTGGTTTAATCTCGAGGTATGGAGAACTTGAATTGACGTATATGAGATAAGCAAACGTTAATTACATGTACAAATACATAGTGTTATTTGAATATCGTATAGAAGATTCAGGATTTGATCGCTTACGCAAGTTTCTCATCCGGCGTTAGGCTGGTATTGAGATTTGAATATAGACGTTTAGATTTTTAATGACCTGTAATTGAATTTTTCTCGCCATCGAAGAATGTTATACGATGCCTCGGTAAGCTGGTACAAAGCTAAAAAACGAGACCCACTCGTTACCTCCGAAGCACTTTGAAAACGTTTTCTGCCGGGCGTCTCGAGACCCGGTTTTTAGTAGTTACTCGAAAATTCAGACGATCGTCGACCTCCGACGTTTCAATAGTGGAATACAGGATAAAGCGTTATACATAAATAAAAGATAGAGCATAAAATAGAAGGTACAACGTACGAAGTGAAATATGAAAGCTTTTGTTCTCCTACTGACGATAGCGTTCGCCTCTCGTTTTGCGGATGTGGAAAGTGTAAGTAGACGACGGGTATAACATTGGAAATCAAACAACTTTGTTCAACAAAGGAGGATGTAAGAGTACGAGTAGAAAAATGACTGCAGAAAATAATCTAAAAATGAGTTTAAGAATTCAGCAGATTGTTAACCGATAAAATTATACACATATCATAATTCCGTATATAATTTTTGTCCGAAATATTACAATTGTTCTTATTTCAAGAGGATGACCATGCAACAGATCAATACCGCTCGTAAAAATGTGCGAAAGACTTGCATCATGAAGACTGGAGTGGCAAAAGGTAACGTTTTATAATTTTCATCAAACTGAATCGATGATTAATAACTTCGTGATTGTCAATTTTAGAAGTGATAGATGCCAGAGTTGACCACGTCTGGCCCACAGACGACAGAAGTTTGGGATGCTTTTATCTTTGCAACATGAAGATGATGAAGGCGGTGAGACCCAAACATTGCATTCGAGTGAATTAATCATGATTAATCATTTCGTTCTTCGATATTTACATCCACTAGACGGGTAAAGATGGAAAATTTAATCTGGAAAACACTCTACGCCTATCAGACGCAATGCTGCCGGAAGAATTCTTAGAGGAAGTCAAAATTATGGCAGAATCATGCGTTCAGCAAAGTAATTGACAATACTACGGCTTTAAGGCTGAATCCTTACCGTTAATTACTATCGCGTAGTGAATCATGCAAATACTAAATTTTCTTCATTTTTATTCGACAGTAACAAGCGACGACGAGTGCGAGGGAGCTCTCCAATACGTCAAATGCAATTGGGAAACACATCCGAATGTAAATAACTTCAATGATTTTTCGATTTCATTCACAATTTTGAATTTGATATTTCTCTCTTGTTTTTTTTTCAGGTATTTTTCTTCGCGTAATACGAGCCGAATCATCGACCAGGAAATTTTAATGATCAAAAAATGTATACGACTAATAGAAATCATTTTATACGATTACCAATTATTATACTTTGTAATTGTAATAATTATACTTGCAACGAGATTATCCTTATTAAACCTATGCAGTACGATGTACCTTCATCGACGTCACTGTCAAAATAATTGACGCAAGATATGCATACGCGCAGGTTGATAATCGATCAAAATATCAGATTATTTGATTACCGAGATCGTTGAGATAGGTCATGCCCAGAAATGGGTCAATTATACAATAAAACATTCGAGTGTCCTCGGACCTAGGTAGTTTATCTCTTAGATATTTCCGCGGTTCCTTTTTTTTTTTTACATGTTCTCAAGAAAAAGAATAACATACCGTATAAAATCGTCCGTGAAACAGGTCGAGATACTTTTTTCAATCGGACGTTAGAAGGCAGAGAATCAAGGCCTGTTGTCGAGTGTAGCGAAGAGAGGGACACAAAGCATGTGGAAAGCTGATAACAAAAAAGTGGAAGAATGAAAGAAATTCTACCGATTTTGGGTAGCATAGCAGAACCTGAATCAAGGGTAAATCCCATCTAACTTTCAGCAACAAGGTTACCTCATAGAATTCACAGTTGCGATTTCAGACTGTGAAAAAAAATCGATAAAAAAAATACGCGAAATTCTTTTTTAAAAGCCCCAGACTAAACGCGATTGTACAATATTTCATTCTTCGTGTCCAAATTACGTCCTGCTATAGGTTGTAAACAACCTAGTGGAGAACGCCGATGATGAATGAATTGCATATGAACGATATAGAATACAGAATTTTAATTTTCCCGACGATCATAGTCAAGCCTGTAATCCTACCTGACATTAAAATCATCAGTCGAGTCACGCAATCGTTGCACGCGCACCTGATTGTATACCGTCGACTTTGAAAATTGAAGGAATCTGAGACTGATTTTTTTTCTTTGATCTGAATTTTAGCAAAAAAATTTTTTTTTTTTTTCAAAACCTTACTTTAATGTTTGAAGAAATTTTATCGTATTGGTAAAACTTGGTTGGTACGTCTGTCGAACATGTGTCAATTATTATTTTCGAATTAATTTTTATACAATGTTAATCATATTGATTCGAAAACGTACCGTCAATATTCATAGAATCATAAGAATACCAAATGTGGAGGAATAAGAAATTCACACAATGCTCAGCGAAGATTAAAGAGTCAAAAGTTATTTTAAAAAACGGTTAAAAAATCTGTAGTAATGATCATTATGACCAGAAATAGCGAATACAGGTAAAACAATACAAAAAACTAGAAATCGAAGCAATGGATTAGTTCAGCACGATTGGTAATCTAGACTGGGGATCCAGTGAAGCTTTAAACCACAGCCATGGCAGTAAAGGGTTACCAATTCCACCTGTTTTCCTAAAATGAAGTAGAAAATAAAGAGTTTACCAATTTAATTCAATTTCACCAACGGTACCTTCGTACGGTGAAGACTCCTGTTTTTTGAAACTTGTTCCAAATTATTTGGGTTAACCCCTCTTCCGCGTCGTGAACTTTGAATTGTGTAAAATCGAGAGAACTGACTAAAAGTGCCGAAGGGTTATTGTGTACAGTCGATGTTAGATAATGGTTGGGGTCCAAAGAGCACGCTCGTGATTATCAATAGGGTTATTCTCACCCCTCTGTGTCCTAACTCCGTCGTCGAGTCGCTGGCTGTTTTACACAGGATAAAAATTGATCATCTGTATACATATATCCATCAGTACAGGATCGATGCTAATTATATGGAAAAAAGTTCGTCTCTATTGGTATTGTTCATTTCTTCTCCATCGAAGAATGTTACAATTAAATCGATGTTCAAACAACAATCATGAAGTTTAAAGTGTATACCTATAGTCAGAATGATATAGCGTGTAAAGCGAGTACGTTGCGTGATTGGAAAAAGGAGAGAGACGGGAAAATTGGTTTAATCTCGAGGTATGGGGAACTTGAATTGACGTATATGAGATAAGCAAACGTTAATTACACGTACAAATAGTGTTATTTGAATATCATATAGAAGATTCAGGATTTGATCGCTTACGCAAGTTTCTCATCCGGCGTTAGTCTGGTATTGTGATTTGAATACAGACGTTTAGATTTTTAATGACCTGTAATTGAATTTTTCTCGACATCGAAGAATGTTATACGATGCCTCGGTAAAGCTGATGCAAAGCTATAAAACGAGACGCACTCGTTTCCTCCGAAGCACTTTGAAAACGTTTTGTGCCGGGCGTCTCGAGTCCCGCTTTTTAGTAGTTACTCGAAAATTCAGACGCTCGTCAACCTCCGACGTTTCAATAGTGGAATACGGGATAAAGCGTTATATTAATAAAAAAAAAAAAAAATAGGGCATACAAGGTACAAAGTACAAAGCACAAAGTACAAAGTACAAAGTGAAATATGAAAGCTTTTGTTCTCCTACTGACGATAGCGTTCGCCTCTCGTTTTGCGGATGTGGAAAGTGTAAGTAGACGACGGGTTATAACATTGGATATCAAACAACTTTTTTCAACGAAGGAAAAAGTACAAGTAGAAAAATGAATAAAATGAGTTAAAAAATTCAGCAGGTTGTTAAATGATAAACTTATATAATTTTTCAACCAAATATCACCATTATTGTTATTTCAAGAGGATGACCATGCAACAGATCACGACCGCTCTTAAAAATGTGCGAAAATCATGCATCATGAAATCTGGAGTAGCAAAAGGTAACGTTTTCCCTTGTCATTGCTACATAATGATTATTTTCATCAAACTGAATCAATGATTATTAACTGTGTGATTATCAATTTCAGAAGTGTTAGATGCCACACGTGAGGGCGTCTGGGCTACAGACGACAAAAATCTGTGGTGCTATTACCATTGCAACATGAAGATGATGAAGGCGGTGAGACCCATATTCAAATCGAATCAATCAGTGATAATTAATCACTTATTGTTTCAATATCGCTAGGTGGGTAAGGATGGGAAATTCAGCCTCGAAAACACTTCACGTCAAGCAGACACAATGCTGCCGGAAGAATTCGTAGAGGAAGCCAAAATTATGGCGGAATCATGCTCCAAGCAAAGTAATTTACAATATTACGGCTGAATCCTTTCCGTTAATTACTTTCATCGAGTCAATAATGCGAATAATAAATTTTCTTTATTTTCCTTCCTCAGTAACAAGCGACGACGCGTGCGAGGGAGCTTTCCAATACGCCAAGTGTAACTGGGAAACACATCCGAATGTAAATATGTAACTTCAACGATGTACCAAGTGTATCGCTGAGGTATTCACGATCTTTGAATTGATTTTTTCCCTCGTCCTTTTCAGGTATATTTCTTCGCGTAATACGAGCCGAATCATCGACGAGGAAATTATATCGACCAGAAAACTTATACGACTAATTGAAAATCGTTTTGTACAATTTACAATTAATGTAATCTGTAATTGTAATAATTATACTTGTAGCGAGATTATGCCTATTTAACCTGTGTACAAATATCTGGTTTCAATTATCCTGATTAAAATCGTTGTCAAAAAATATATGCATCCGTGCAGGTTGATAATCGATCGAATCTTCAGATTATTCGATTACAGAGATCGTTGAGATAGGTCATGCTCAGAAATGGGTCAATTACCCATTGTTCTTGCCCGTGGATATACAGAATACGTTCGTTATCTTTTTATAGCGTCAAGTGCATCACGTGACAATGATAATTCCTCAACACCGGCTGTTGGATGAAAACCTTTCGAAATTCCTCGACTTCGGTAGTTTATCTCTTTGCTATTTCCGCGGTTCCTTTCTTACATATTCTCAAGAAAAAGAATAACAGACTGTATAAAATCGTCCGTGAAACAGGTCGAGATACTTTTTTCAACCGGAAGTTAGAAGGTAGAGAATCAAGACGATTGTCGTCGAGTGTAGCGAGAAGGGGGACAAAAAGTGCGTGAGAAGCTGATGGAAAAAAAGTGGGAAAATGAAAGAAATTCTACCGGTCTTGGGTAGCATAGCAGAACCTGAATCGAGGGTGAATCCCATCGAACTTTTAGCAACAAGGTTACCTCATAGAATTTACAGTTGCGATTTCAGACTGTGAAAAAAATCGATAAAAAAAATACGCGAAATTCTTTTTTAAAAGCCCCAGACTAAACGCGATTGTACAATATTTCATTCTTCGTGTCCAAATTAAGTCCTGCTATAGGTTGTAAACAACCTAGTGGAGAACGCCGATGATGAATGAATTGCATATGAACGATATAGAATACAGAGTTTTAATTTTTCCGACGGTCATAGTCAAGCCTGTGATTCTATACCTGACATTAAAATCATCAGTCGCGTTACGCAAGCGTTGCATGCGCGCCTGATTGTATACCGTCACTGTAAAAATTGAAGGAATCTGGAAGTGATTTTATTTCTTTATCTGAATTTTAGCAATTAAACAAATTTTTCTTAAAACCTTACTTTATGTTTGAAGAAATTTGATCTTATTGGTAAAACTTGGGGTACGTCTGTCGCGGAAATGGAAAGCAGACGGAATGGCAATGATTCAGTAACTAATTGGTGCGGTTTTATTGCGATACAGAGATACATAAGAAAAAAAAACATGTCGAGCATGTATCAATTATTATTTTCGAATTAATTTTTACGTAACGCTATAGAGTTATGGGGAGGTGTAGAGGTGCGATTTTCTTATACATGTGCAATTTCCTGTCGTCAAATCCCCGCGCATACACGACCAAAGGCACGTCATATGTGTAAGGATGAAAATCGTATAAATGCAGTTGTGACACGGAACCATTTGATCAGTTGTAAAACGGAGTTTGAAATCGTAGGCAACGGGAAATAACAAACGAGGCTAACACCACTGACTGGAAAAATGAAGATTTTTGCGCTCACATTCGTCGCGATTTTTCTCTTTCTTGGGGTAAGCCACTTTTCGACAAAATATTATCATAAAGATAATCCACAGCCAAAATTACATCCGTTTGATCGAAGTCAGGTTTCTTAAAATTATTCTGTTCTTTTCCATAGACAAATTCCGCAGAATCGGAAGAGAAATGGAGGGAAGATATTCAAAAATGGCTTGGACAGTGTGCCGAAGAATTGGTCATTTCGGAGGGTGAGAAACTGAGTCTAGTATTTTTATGCAAATTAAGGAAACTAAAAAATCACGGAAGTTGTTGGATGAATTGAAATCGTACAACTGATTCAACGATGGTTAATTTACGTCAGATGCAGACGCGGAATTGTAGTCACATAGAATAAGAGCTTTATCATAGACCCAGGTAATTTAAAAAGGGATTTCTAAGAAAAGAACGATCTATACAAATGTATTTTAATTAATCTGAAGACTTTGAATTGAAACCAACGTTTGTAGATTATAATCGAATAGAAGTAAACTTGATTCCAGTCATTTTATGAATTTATGAATTTTTGAAAACTCCGAATTACTTTTAATTATATCCGCTCTAGATAAACTGAAGGAATACGAAGCCATGGAAGAACCCCCAGTCGACCAATTGGGAATGTGTCTGTCAGCGTGTATACTAGAAAAAGCAGGATTGGCAAGTATTGTTTATCGATACCAAAGATCTCGTTCCTCGATGTTCTTAAATTTCTAAAAAAAAAAATATAACTTTATCGCGTACTTTTACCCACAGATAGTAGATGGAAAACTCCACGAGGAAACTATGGATGCGGTCGTAAAGGAGTTCGAGGGATCGGAGGGAATGGAAGGAATCCCAGAAATAGCTCAAAAATGCTACACCGAAGGTATACACATATGTTCATACGATAAACCCGAATTTAAAATAACGTGACGTTCCTCCGAAACACGTAAAATCGTTTAATCAGGTGATATTACTTCGTCATTCAACTCTTTTTTCTTTTTTAACCCATATAGCCAGTGCCAAGACCGATAAATGTGAAATTGCTGGCGTACTATCAAAATGCATGTTCGACGGGATTAAAGAGATCGAAGATACGGCGTGAGCGAATAAAATATTGAAGATAAGAAAATATCCTTATATTAAGCACAAATTAACTGTACACCTGATTTCACAATATGCATAAATAGAAATAAAATATAATTATTCAACATAGCTCCAGATTAATTAGAAAAAAAAAGTATTAAATCTTTTACCAAAAATTAACTATTTCCGAGACTATTTCATGTTTTCTTCTTTTCTCTTGAATTTAATAAAAAATACAATAGATCGTCAACTATAACTATGATATCTTGTAATTATAATGAACATTTGTAATTTTTTAGTACAAGGTACTTTGGTCTTGGAAAAAAAAATTGATAAAAAAGTGTATTCAAACTTATGATTTTCCATCACTGATGGAAATTTAATCTCATCATTTTCAACTATAGCTTCGTTGATACTGCAAAGTAATTATTGCTGAGTAAGAAGATAGGTACTATATCTATTTCACTCTCGACTCTCGAAGTTGAGAAACAAAATAGTTACACAGACTGCAGCAAACTTGATACGTCAATATTTCAGCTGCCCCGACGTCGTAGGAGGCAGAATATGATAACAATCAAGAGAACTGTACAATATGAAATATTATTTGGTTTTAGATTTTAAATTACCACGATTCTGTTGCCTGATCTCGATCCCCCGCGACATGTACCCACGTCAAATATTGGTACGCGGGGACGGTACCGCTGCCATAGAGTATAACTCAATCAAATTATTGTAACAAAGTTAACCGTCACTTCGGGCAAAGTGAGAGTCACATAGCTCCAAGGGAAATATAGACGGTTCGACCGGCTAACGTAATTGTTAGTTAATTTTCGTGAATGGTGATGAAACCTCACTTCGAGGAAAATTAAAAGTCGATAAATCGCGCTTCTGAAGAGAAGGAACAAAATTCTGATGATTCGATTCGAGACTGAAGTCGGTTCGGTGAAGAAAACAGAAGAAAGAAATAAAGTTGTTTTTTTTTTATTCTAAGTAATTAAACATTTCATTTTAATTTGGATCCGTCAGAAATCGACACATCGACCATCCACAATCATTTGTGCAATCTTTCTTCATTCGCATCGTCGTCAAAAGAAAATGCTGCAATTCTGCACTCAGTCATCGCCGTCGAGGTTCCATTAACTGAAGGATCTACTGGTGGACGTGAAAGGGTTCAAAAGTAAAGAGCGATCGACGCGAAGTGCTAATTAGAATTGATTAAGCAGTTAGCGTCTAGTCCCCGTCTCGGGGCAGGTTCAAAGTGAGCGTAAGGGGTATACCGATAGTGATGATATATATAAATCGTAGTACGAGCGAGGAGGTAGAAATAAACTAAAGCTAGTTGAAGCGGAGTCAGGCGGAAGGGTCGTAGACATGGGGTAAATCGAGCCAGTCGAAAGTTTTGACGCTGGATAATAATTTCAACGGGACGTTTTATGACAGCCGAAATAAACAGGACCAACGGAAGAAAAATAAATGTACCTAAGTAAATAGCGAGGCTATCAGTGAAACCGATAAAACGTTGTGATAAAAGTAAGTGGTTTCCACGGTCCGCGCGCGAGCAGCTCCAAGTGTATAAAGACCCTAAGCTGCGTTTAGCCATTAGATTGGTGGCGCCGAGCGAATCCTCGGATAAGTATGTTGCAGTAACCGCGCGTTCTCGATATGGTCCATCCGGCGTCGCTCCCGATTTTGCGGTCCACGGTTATCCCCCCTCGATTAGACTCCCCCCACGCATATTCGTAATTGTCATTATTAGTCAGCGCTGATTACGTGGCGCGTGGTGATACAATATCGACGCCTTTTTTTCCCCCCCATATACGAGTCAAATTTATCACTTTTATCTCCTTTTATCACTTTTAGACTCCTCAAATCACAACAGAATCTAATATTCGTAAAATTATATAACAATACCAAATGTCGAGGAATGAGAAATTCATACCATAGTTTAAGAAATCTATAGTGACGATCTTTATGGCCTGCGATAGCGAATACGGATGAAACTATGTCCCTCGATGACCCCAAGATCGTTGGAATCGCATAAAAATGGAAACATTAAACTCTTTTGGTTTAAAAAATGTTGATAACTGAACTGATCGGGTTTCTCTACTCCGATGAAATTTATTTCCATATTTAGAATCGTTTCTTCAATTTTTTTTCAACTGTTTCGTCAAGCTTCCACGAATCTTCGGTATACAGAAAGTTGTACGGTTTTTCGTTCATGATACGCAACATTTATCTGGTCAAGGCAGTATTCCACTTCAACGTAATTCGCACTTGTATGTATGTACCTAATTTTTATCACACCCTTTGGAAAACGTATAAATGAGGTTTCACTGTGAGTTTATTGCTCGAAATGAAGTTCGCTGCAAGTATGCTTCCGCAAATGTACGTCGTAATTTGACAGATAAAAAAAAAAATGGTGTAGACATTGTATGACGAGTTACGACGGATACACCATGCGACCCGAGGTCCATGCCCTGTCTGTGTCTCTGAATCGATTTTAGGCGCACAGAGTATGGTGGCCACGAGGAGGCTAGAGGGATGCCCATCCGAGTTTTAGGGGGACCAGAGAGATTCGATATTCGGTTGCTTAATGAAGAATTGATGCAACATTCTCCTCTTATCGATACTCAGACGTCACAACGCTACTAGCAACATTCGCGAGATAATGATCATTTATTTTTTATGGGTGTACCCATCATACTTTGACGGTGGGTCTTAGGGCGAGTGGTATAATTATCGCTAGGGGTTTCCCTCGGCGGAATGGTTCGTTTATTAGCTGTCGTTTAGGTAGCGAAGGTAAACTGAAACTTAAACTGAAAACTGTGAAACTGTAACGGCGGTGGTTAAGTGCGGAATTATTACCGGGTCGTTGGCGAAACCCGTAGGTGGATTTAGAGAGGGGGAGAAACGTAACCGCGAAGTTAGTTAGAGCCAAAGTAGCTGTACCCTTGACCCGAGACTAACTAATCGTGAGGTATGAGCCAGAGGGAATCAATGCGGATGATCGGGAGAATTTTATTCGTTCCTGGGAGAATAAATGATCCGGTGGGGAAAAGGGAGAATCGTGTCCCTTGTATACCTGCAGGCACGTGTTCCAACCGGTCCCATGATTTATGGACACCATGTGGAATTTGAACAATGTTAATTTCACGTGGCATACCAGACTGTTGGACCACGAGCTCTGCCCAGACCTGAACTATGCCGAAGCGAGAACCCAAGCGACGACGGTCACCATATAACCCCGGACCGGAGGTGCTAAAACTTGCAAAAGTTTACAATGCTCTATTATAGTTGTACACCAAACAAGTTTTGGTGTAAATATTAATATAATAACACGATTTATTATTCCTCGTGACGCATTATTCGCGAACTCGGAGGCGATTCAATGGACTTTTCTTTTCAACTTCCTGTTTCTCTGGTTTCAGAGAAAAGAGGAACTCGTGATGATCACCTCCGACTAAATTGAATGCGCGGATTTTTACCAAATTGGGCTCAATCGACGCGGTTTTTCCAAACTTAGAACTGATTAGATTTCGGCTTTGATTGCTTCAGTACTTTCCGAATTATTTGAGTAACAAGATTTCAAAAAATACAATAAAAATTACGATATCTTGAGAATCTGAGGTCCGATTTGCAAAATTCAAAATAGCTGGAAGCTATTAGCTCATATTAGCAAAATCGCGCATAGTCAGCGCAAACCTGCTTGTTTTCTTCAAGCGGTGGTGAGTAAGCATATTACACCCCAAACTTCATCCTTATGAATAAACAAATGATTTTTATCACAGTTTGCATTATTAAGTCACGTGCACTTTGCGTTCTCCCGGAGCTTTTACACAGGGCTACAATGTAGACGAGTCAGCAGCAAAGACAGGATGTGCGAGAAAACCAAAGAAAATAGCACGTTCGTATTAATTCTTCTCGATAATCTACACGAATCCCATTAAATAAGTAACGATTACTTTGAACTAGCTTCTCGTCCCCGCGCGTAGACCGCGACAGTGAAATTCTCAGTTGTTCCGTGAGCTTCTTCTTCAGCCTTCGCATACGCACAGGATCGACCTTATCTCGCGTCGTTGGGTTGACAGGCTATAAGGTAGGCGATAAAGGTACGAAGGTAGTACCAACAGCAGCGGTGATAAACCGAATTTATCTTATCCACGTGTATTTTCGTATTTATTTATAACTGACGTATACACGGACTACCAACGAGTTCAAAACTCCTTCTGCTTATACCTTGCCAACTCACTTATTTACACTTGCTTGAAATTTTCGAGAGAGTTATAACCGCGACTCGGAAGAAGAATGGGCATCAGATTATCGCGACGACGTTGCTACACAGAGAACCGAATAAAAACGTTCTTGTTTCTCTTCTTCCTTTTTTATTCTTTATTTATCATCAACGTTTTCATTATTCATGCATAATTCAAGCAACGATTCAAGATTCGATACACAGAGAGAGAGAGAGAGATCTTGAAGTATTTTGGGATCTACTGTGATAAAAATTTTGAATAGAGATCATTGCTAATTAATTACTAAGAAATTACAGAAAAATTCATTTCTTATTCCCCTCCCTTTGAACCTCTTCAGATTTTGAGGACCCACATGGGGGCCCCCAAGAGACACTCACTGAGCTAGTCAGCCCTGGGCAACCTATGATTGCTGATGAGTAAAGAACGAATCGAGTGACAAAACACACATTCCGCAATTCAATGCTAGCACTAATTGAAACAGTTGCATCAGATTAATTGAGACAAGTAGAGAATGCAGATGAATGTGACCTTTGTACAGGCTTGAAATCTCGGTGAATCATTGGCGTAAAATTCGTACACCACGTTTCCTCCACACGAATGTATCTCAGGGGGGGTGAATTTACAAGAAACATGGGGTCTGGGTCTACACAGAGTAGGAAAACTTGGTGGATACTCATTTTCGCTAGTGATTCTGATTCACCCTCTGAATATTATCTCCAAAGATTCTCCCTACTCGCCATATCTCCCAATGTTATCTTGAATATTTTCCCATACCTTGAAATATCTCCCGAATTTTCCCACTTTGTAGCTACCAGATTTAAACAATTTTGTAACGCTTACAATTAGATAAAAGTTCCTGAAAACCGGTTATTAAGTTCATGATTGTAGTACGAGAAAAAAATAAGGCTTAGACGAAAAGAAAAAAAGAAATACCACAAGAAAGTAATTCTCCATGCATTTGAAAAACTTCATTGAATAGTAGAATTGATTCTTCTGATTTTTTCTCACATTCTTTCGTTTTTGTTATCAGTGACTTTTTCACATCCCTTCAACTTGATTCATAATCATTGCGTCGACTCAGATTAACGTGATCTCTAATAATCACCGTCTGATCATTGTGCAAGTAGGTATTTATAGTACAAGGATCCGAGGAATCGGAATCACGAGACGCAACGACGACGCGATTATTATCGATGATTATAGAAAAAATATAATTCCAGAATCCAAGATCGCCTTTGTCTCTAGCCTTCTAGCGAAAATATTACAAAAATACAAAATATGTGGACTTTCTATTCATTTATTTCACCACTAGAACATTTTCCTTCCTTTTTTCTCATCGAAGCTGGTCTAAATCAGCTAAATTTCGAGATTCTTTTGTTCTAGTTCCTTTTTCCTTCTCCTATCTGATATCATTATCGAAGAAATTTAGTAAAATGAGATCGTTACCACGCGAAGGTGGCAGGCGCACCAAATACGACAATTTGCGTGTAGGCTAGGACTTTTCTTCGCCCACTGCCCACACGATACGAAAACGAGTTTAGCAGGTAAGCGGGAGCTCGATACCCGGCCAGGCCATTCACTTTGTGCGGCTTCGCGTGAACCGCGTGTCGGTGGAACTGGACGATTTTTAAATATCCCGATAACACCTCCACTCACGTCAGAGCACGTCAGAGAAAATTCTTCAAGCCCAAAGACAGTACGACGTCTACTCTCATCGTTATCTTAGAGAACAAGACTCACCTCAGTTGTGTCGTTATTCCTCCTTATCTGTATTTTCACCCCGCAATGGTGGCTGCTAGGAATAAAAAATACTCTCCTTGACAGTTTTTGTTCTTTCTTTATTTAAACCGCTCGACACTTCACCCCAGTCACAGATCTTCGCTGTATTCGTTGTTTATTTGTGTCACACGCACTGAAACGCGATCCTTCGGTCGTTACACACGTCACTGTTTCGATACTCGGATGTTTTTTGTTTAGAGTTTTGAAAACTGATGAAACACCACCGTTGTGTCACCTGTTGCTCGTTCACCGCAGTATTATAGCAGGGAACTGAATTTCAATCGGTTTACGGAATAGGGATGGGATAGTGGACTCGCGTGACTACCGCTAACGCCATCTTTCCAATTCTCGACGAACTAGTTTCGGGCAGATGTACTCGCTCGTTGGCGCGATTTTTGAATCAATGATTTTCATTGTACGTTTTATTTAGTAAAACAAAATCTTTATTCGAAGATTATTTTTTGTTTTCTTGTTCCAAAGTTCTACTTTCAAAATAACGGAGGTAAAATTTGAAAGAATCTGTTTTATCAATTTTTTTTCTTTTCTTTTCTTTTTCTTGGAATAAAACTTGGATAATAGAAGGTCACAGAAAAATTTCACAGGTTTAATCCTTGTCAGAATTCAGATCGAAAGATTCCTCGTCTGGTATTCTGAATAACGAAATTGGTATTAAATTTCTAGCATAACTTTTTTTTATCCTTCTCAAATCACATTTGAATGGGAAAACAATTGAAAATTAGAAATAAAAAGGATATCAATGTTTGAAAAAATTTAACTAATCACTGTAAGGAACTTTCGAAGCAAAATTTCAAGTCACCCTGTACGATATGATTTTTTTACTGCTACGATGTCAGTCTCTATTGTTCAACCTTTCAAATAAATTTTATAGTTTAGTTATTAGATAGTTTATTCTAATTTTTGCTTTTACTGATTTATTTGTCGTCCTAATCTGTTCAGTTATGTTTGCGTACTTGAATTCACGTCGATTAGACACGCGCTTAGTCATTATAGCCGACGCAGAAATATGTAAACAAAATAGACGAAGAAAGATAAATTACCGATGACCTTAGCGCTTTTGAGAATGACCGAGGCGAGATTATAGACTCTTCAAAGTCTTTCATTGTCGAATACATAAATTCGAGCTGATAATTTTATACTCTTGGATGGGTATAAATCGATAAAATAACGTTATCCACATAAATTGACGATATATACGCGATTATTTTACTTTATTATAATCCTATTAACGATTAAATTTATCATCGTCGAGCCTGAGGCCTTTCTAAGCAGAGCCACTCGCTCGGGGGCTCGTAAGATTCCGTCAACGACGCGTCTAGAAGTCTGTAAGGAACGTGCCAGCAGTTTTCACCCCTTTGAGCCACCGGCAGATAAGTCAATGGCGGAGTTAGGCTCATTACGTCTCTCTTAAAGTGGACGAAACACTGATGAGACATTTGCCAACGTTTGAACAAATTAGACAGAGAAGAACATCGCAGCATGGATTTATGCTGTCTCATCAAATCACGGGTAACAACCTTCGTCTCCGGTCCGCTTGCCAGCGCCGCGTACAAGACACAGGGGTCATCCGCCGAACTGAAATCAAATTACCAGTCAATATTCACCACACCGATTTCAACTCTGTTGAATCATCAACGATTTAACGAGTATCCACAGAGACTCACATATCGTCGGTCAGAAATAGATAGGCATTATTTTTCACGAAATTTATGGCCTGCTGGTTCCACTTCAGCATATGTCTGCGACCGAGCACAAGAACCACTTGATTCTTGTCCACGAAATATCTGACGACCTTAGCGAGCTGTGATAAAAAATTGTTGGGAATCATTGAGATCGACGTATCGTCAATTGATAGTTTGTATCGTGTAGAATTACCTGTCTGTCTCCCTGAGTCTTCAGAGTTTTGGTAGTGTACGCAACGTTGAGCCCGTCTATCACTACGTTGTAGGGCTTAGTTTTGTTTACGAAATTGATAAATTTTTTCAACTCGTAAGGAGACGTCCTTGAGTAGACGTTGTCTCCTACCAGCACTTGGTCCAAAACACTTTTAGATAAGTGGGAAAAATCACTCGCCGATAGTTTCAAAGGTTCTAGCTTGTGTTTACAGTGCCTGCAAACACCTCTGCAATAAAAAGAAAACAATTAAACCTGATATGAAAGAGAAAAGGAGTTTTAAAATCGATCGGATTAGTTCAAATGCCCTCGGAACCACTAAAAAATTTAAGATATGACGATAAGGATAGCAAAAGATTAACTGAAATTAATTGTTAAGAAAAAAATCTCACTCGCTGGTCAATTTGACGAAGTTTCCGACCCATCCCAGTCTTTCGAATGTGCTTTTGATACGAATTATTACATTTTCGAACGGCATTAGATCATGCTGTGCGATAAAATTTAATAATTTTCCAATTTCATCGACACAGGTATCAGGATCTTTGAAGTTCTTTGCACAGTAATCGACGTAGGCGATATAGGCGTCCGAGTTGGGTGCTTTCTTCAGTTTAACACATTCCTCAAAATATTTCCACCCGAATTCTGGGTCTCCGTTGTTAAACGCGGCGATAACGATCGCCGACATACTAGGCGGAGTAGGGGCCGTCGATAGTTTCATCAGCTCCAATAATTCTGCGGTTTCTTTCCATCTCCTAGTCAGCGACATCGCCATGATGCAGTACTCAGCCGTTAGGGCGTCGAGCAGGGGGTGCCTGACTCTCAGTTCATCGTATATGGCTAAAATCTCGTCCTTATCTGCTTCGGTGATCGCGTGCCTGTTGCAATACAGCAGCTGAAAGTATTTCCCCACAAGGGCCGTGCAGAGGTCTATCTGATTCTCCTTTAGATATTTTATGTAAGATCTTCCTAGATCAAGATTCTTCGAAGCCAGACAAAACTGGATTATCGTAACGTCCGGCGATTTCGACTGCGATTTCGACAGCGATTTCGACTGCGATTGAAACTCCAAAATCTCTTTTCTGAGGCTCGTCCATTTTTCGCTGTCCAGGTTCGTCGCTCCTTCCAGACCCTCCAGACCCGGTATCACCATGTTCTTTACCGCTCTATACGTCGCCATTCGCGGCGCGACGTACGAAAGCAGTCTCGAATGCTTCGCGACGATTTCCAGGGAAGTTTTGTACAGGACCATGGTTCAAGCTGGAAGAAATTCATGTGGTTATTCAGCAAACAACCAAAAATCTCTGTGTCTGGTACCTAGCAACGGGGGGAATTCTTTGAATTCTTTGATATTGACGTCGGAGTTGATTATTTTACGGCCGAGGATCCACCAACGTCCCAAAAACCCTACGTCTATAATTTTACCAGGTATTTTGACCCACCGATTACTCAGACAACAAGCCGCAGATCTACGCCCCAGGGTTTCTAATCGGAGTGGATACGAGAATAAAACGACTGTTTGCTTCTACCACTGCGCTGCGGTAACTCAATTCGTTCGGGTTACTAAACTCGAGATAATAAACTCCGAAACCTGCTCCAAGAAGGAGAAACAATCTTTATTTTGTCTCAAAAAAAATCTTGGGGTACAAATTACCGAGAATATTTCCGAAGTGTGAATGAAGAATCGATGATAATAATGATTGAATACTGATCGTTAATTAATAAACGAATGACTCTCGAGCCTTGATCTTCGCTGATTTAGAGGTTAGGATTTGAAATAAAAATCGAAAATGCTGACTCCGGATGGGAATAAAGACGATAAAGTAGATCGACGCCTCGTCATAATCAGTTAAATGATGTTCACCGAGCTACAAGAGTAAATACAGGTTGAATAAACGCACGATAAGTGAGGTACTCACCTAACCCAACTCAGTTCCGCCGCGGTCTGTTTGTATTCTTTTTAGGTTATGCGGACCACGTGATAATTTCGAATGAAAATTAACAAAACGTTCGGCGATTCGTTGAATTGGAAATTAGTACCGGAAGCAGTCGTTCTTGACCGACGAACCAGAGCAAATAAGTTTAACCGCTCAGATTTTAGATTCTTATCCAGCGCAAATGCAAAATTCGTCTCGCAAGCTCCGCGGTTGGTCCGGCGACTCGATTGGCCGGTTTGATTTTTTATCTCCGTGCACCGAGCGACTATTGATGTGTACAGGGCGAGTTATCTCCGGGTCCGAACGAGGGAGGGGCTTAACACCGCGGATGCTCCGCCCCCTGGCGTGTCACAAACTCGACCAGACTAAGTATCGACGGCTTGATGTAAACTTAGATTTTGGTAACATTTTGTGATACGCCGAGGGGCGGAGCATCGGCGTTGACAAGCCCCTCCCTCGTTCGGAACCGGAGATGAATCACCCTGTACACATCAGTGCCGATGGTCATCGTGAATGATAAAAAAAACGAGAGCCGTAGATGCAAGCTCCCACTGTAGTGTCTGTCGGCTAGGCGGCCGCGTCGTAACTCGTAATCGGAGTAGCTCGCGTCGCGTAATTCGCTTATGCATTGTGAAACATCGTCACGCATCAGCTTACTTCGAGCATCACAATGAACATGGAGAACTACACGTCCGACTCCAGCGATTCCGACAATGGAACAAAGAGTTTGGACTTTTCGTTTCTTTCGCTGGACTTCGACAGTGTCGCGGATAACTTTGACTCTGTTAAGAATCCCGACAGTGTTGAGACCGTCCTACTGCGACACAACCGACTGACTTACACACCGGGAAACTTGACTAGATTCACAAATCTCCATGTGCTCGACATATCGAATTGCGGATTGGTCAAATTGCCCGATTTACTCAGCGACTGCCCCCTGACCACTCTGATCGCTAAGAATAACAATCTGTTCAACGACTCTTTGCCCAAGAGCTTAGAGGCCTTTAGCACTCTGAGGGAGCTTAATCTTAGCGGTAATCAACTTACCGAATTTCCCGAACAAATTTTAGAACTTCAAGGACTACGGTATCTCTATCTGGGGGGAAACACCATATCTAGGATCACTCAAGACATATGGAAACTGCAGAGGTACGTGTTACGAAATACGGATGCTGCTAAACGCGGGAAAAAAATATTTGAACCTCGACGGTCGTCTAGATGCAAGAAGAAAAAAAATGTCCGGCTTCAAAATTATTCAACTAAATATTCTAATAGATTGCAGATTTTATCGATGGGAGGAAACAGACTGACCGAAGTACCGTCGACCCTGGGTCAACTGAAGACTCTGCAGGCTTTGATCCTGTGTGACAACATGCTGGAGAGTCTTCCGCAGTCGATAGCTAATTTAAAGAATCTCAAGTCTTTGTCGTTGCACAGAAACAGGCTGAGAACATTGCCAACGGAAATAATAACGCTTGGCTGTCTTACAGAGGTTCGTATTTCGCCGATGTCTCAAGTCGAAAGTAGGTAGTATACCGTGGGATTTCGTGGACGGTCTCCATGTGGACTCCTGGGTATATGCAACTGATATGACACTGATTGTTGGTGACCAATCACGCATTCTGCTCTCTGCTCTTTATCCAGCAACAATTAACGTCACCTCAGTTGCATATACGCAGGAGTCAACGTGGAGATCATCCACGAAATCACACGGTATAGGTATGTATACGGGTGGATTGGTAGCGGGTAAAATCGAACGAAACATGCAACGAACGAGACATTGTTTTCCAGTTATCGTTGCGGGATAATCCTCTGGTCGTTCGATTCGTCTCTGACATGACTTACGATCCTCCCTCGCTCCTGGAACTGGCCGCACGGGTTATAAAAGTGAACAACATTCAATACACCCGGGAATATTTGCCGAGAAATTTGCACGAGTATCTTAACAGCGGGCATTGCTGTGTGAATCCGAAATGCAAAGGTGCGTATGAACCGCGCCTGGAAACTAGGCAAGCCGAGTATCTCGACGCCTGATGAACCGCAACCCGAATATCATCGGAGTATTCAACGCGATGAAAAATACGATTTTAATCATTATCGCATTACTTGGAATGACACGTAATTTATTTTGCCACGTTACGTCGCGTAATGTTAGGTAAATAACAGTTATTTTATCTGTTATTTATTATTACCGACGATTATCGACGCGGAACTTTATTCTCGTCGGTTGTACTCTCTTTCTTTTTTCTTATGTCTGTCTATAGCTCCGCTGCACTTTCTATAAATTCGCGATATTTATTTTTATTATTACTAGATATGAACGTCTTGTGTACTGAAGGCATGAATTCTGATTTCCAGGTGTTTTCTTCAACAATAGAGTCGAGCACATAAAGTTTGTCGATTTTTGCGGCAAATACAGAGTCCCGTTATTGCAATACCTGTGCAGCAGCAAATGCATTGATCCGAGATCAACCGAAGACGAAATACACAGCAACGGTGTGATGATGCGGAAAGTTCTCTTGGGATGACGATATCGTTTACCGGACTATAACGAAATACGGAATAAATTCTTTCATCGCTGATCAACATTTTTATTAGTTCATTTCACTCTTGTCACAGGTCTGCAAAATAAAATATGAAACAAAATTGACGTCCACTTACTTGCTACAGAACTCGAGACTCTTCATCGAAAGGGACGTTCTATCGTTTTCCTGTTTCATATCGCAAAAGACGAAACTGTGATAATGATCCACTTGCTGGTTGATGTTGATTCTCGATTCGTTTCATCGAATCTACGTGGATAATGATCGATAACTAATTATACGTCGATCTTATCTCGACGTAGATTTTGACTTCACCTGGTCATAAACGATATTAGATTAGTAATTACCTCCTGTACCAAAATCGAAAAGTAGCCACCGATATTGTATGATAATAAAAACGTGAAAATAATTATTTATCCTCGTTCTTATCTCCTCAAATTCATCGAGACTTTTTCCTATAGCAATTAATTGGAACCAAATCTTTGGTGCGTCAATATCACTTCTGATATCAACTATACGACGTAATTAACAAGTTTTTTTAACTCTTATTTTAATTAGAAAATAAACCTCTGCTATCTTGTTGTACAGATGTTATACGCACGCGGATTTGACTTTAATAATGTCTTCGTCAAATTATCTGAACAACATGCAAGATTTGTGAAAACTGTGCGATTAATGATTGGCGACGAGAGAAAAAAAAATATATTTAATGTGAATAAGTGTAATCGCATTACGTATTATATCAGATAATGCGTCAACAAAATGTACCTATAACATTGATGTTAATATTTTATTGTTAAATAAACCACAAAAATGTACAGTAATAATTAGATCATATCGTATCTCTATTGAGACAATTAATTTTTCGCGTAACACATTTAATTTTATGCTACAGTATCGTATATATATATATATATATATATATATATATATATGTTTATATATATATAAACATTGGAAAACAAAAAATAATTAAAAATAAAAACGAAACAAAAAATGTTTATAATTATTTATATTCATATAATAATGATAATAATAATAATAATTGCTACAATTATCATATAGTATGTAATTATATATTTCATGTTTCGCTAGTTGTCGAAGTTTTCTTTTTTTTTTCTTTCTTTATTTATTTATTTTAACCATATTATAGCTTACTTTATAGTAATTGTTATTTTATCAATCCTATGTTATTAATTTCTCTAGTATCATACATTCACAAGTAACATTAAAGATTTTATTTTAAATTTATTTATTCAATATTATTATTATATTTTTCGCAAATTTCTTAAATATCATTTCTAGAATTATTATTTTCTTGAATCTTAAAAGCAATGAATTATATTGTAAATATACATAAATAGTGGCTTCGCTCACACAACAGACAGTAATAAAATTACTGAACCCCCGAACCCATTTTTTCAATTTTATAATTTGCATTATTTTATCCTTAGTTTCTCAACTTTTATTTGTTTATTTTTTTTTATTTTTGGGTCGCAATATTAGAGCATAATGTGTTAAGGAAGTTATTATAATAGGGGAAAGAGTTTCACAATCATCTGCGAAATCTCTGCAACTGCAGTGAGATCATTTTCGAGCAATTCTAAGATTTTCACAAGCATTTTCGAAAACCTTAAAAAAAGAACGTATACTTCTGAAGAGGATGCTCTACTTTCAATTTGGGGAACGAGTCGTCCCGAAACCCAAACATACTAAACAAAAATCCATTAACTTTTGCTACTTCACTCAAAGTTTCATGTCAAACTTTGGTACACTCGATAAAGAGAAGAAGAAAAAAAACAAGGAAATAAACAACAGTTAACAAACTTTTACAACAGGTAAACTTGGTCTCGGCAGGTTTGAATCCACAATTTTGAATCAGCAATTTTTCCTTTTTATGACTATAATAATTCATATCTTCAAGGCTGATTCAAGAATATTAAGAATTTTAGGCGAGAATTGTTTCAATTAGTAAACAACGAAGCTGTTTGTACACTTGTTTTTTTTCCTGTGTCTGATATACTTACGTTCAATTAGCATATAGTTCCATTGTCTATAATGCAAATGCTTTTTAATGTGTGCGTGTATCGTATTCACATCAACATCAATACATTCTACTTCATCACACAAAATTGTGTACCATTCTTAAGAAATCTTCAATCGAAGTACATACACCCAAGATAATTTTTTTTTCACCCTCAAATTCCTTTACGTTAGACCCATAAGTAATTTTTATATCGACAATTGAATTATACTTTGACATCTTTTTTTTTCTAGTGCGAAGACCCAAAGTACCGTGTGAAGTGTATTTGTTGTATATTATTTATATATCTATATATTTATAGGTATGTATAGGTACGTGTCATTTTCTTATTTATTGTTATAGTAATGATAATCAGCGTTATCTATTTTAATATTAATAATAGTTGATATTATTTTTATAACAGTGTTTTTTGAATAGAACGAAAAGGAAAATAATGAACTTCCAAAAATTTTTGGCAATAGTTCACAGACAATTTCTCTGAATTTGTGGAGTAAAGCAATAAGTTTATTAAATCTTTCCCATTGATTAAAATTTGTGATTATTATAATTTATACAATTTTCTTTCACTTCTCCAATTTTTTTGTTCTCTCCTCACTCCCACCGCAACATTTTTATGTTCCGTTATTCTTATGTTTGAATCCCCGTCTCTCTTTTAAATTACCAACAAAAAAGGAATTAAAAAGCTCAAGAGACTCGCTGTACAAGGTGTCGATCTTCATAACGACCGAAAATTTTCAAGCAATATCAACTTTTTATTTAAATTCCATACCTTCGCATACCGAGACTTGAGAAAAATTCTGCATAATCAAAATTTTGTAGATTTTTCAAATATTTTTACAGAAAATTAGCGCAATGATCCCAAATTTTTTATATTCGTTATCAAGATTTTCCATTGTTAATTGTTGTAAAGATTTTTTTTTATCGACGCCAGAAGATAATATGAGTCTAAAATTATTGAAATGAAAAATATTTTCAGGATTGTTTCCATGTTAGAAATAGTCGTTAAAAATCGTAGTCAGAAACTCTTTATTTCAATTAATTTACAACCAGAAATAAAGAACATATATTGCTTCTAAACGTACCTGTCACTATGCGGACATTAAGTCTTTATTTTTAATTAATTAATTAATTTACTTTAGTTAATTTTTTTCTTCACTTTTCTTCTATCAGTGAGTTATTCACGCGTTGTCTTAGAGTCTAGAGCCGTTTCAAACTTGAGTCTTCAAATTTTCCTCAAGTTTAACACCAGGTAAATAATTATGTGGCAATTAGTAATCGCGTACAATCTTCAGGAAATTAAAATTCATTTCAACTTTCTTTTATTAATATATATATATATATATATATATATATATATTCATATGTATAGATAAGTAGTATAATTCAGTTCCTTAGACTCACATAACTTTGTAACTAACGTTATCCAATTATTTTTATTTTTATTTTTTAATTCATTTTTTTAAATTCCGTTATCAAGTATTTAGATATCATTTCTTTTTTTCCTCACGTTGCATCAATATATTTTATATAATTGATTATCAAAGATTTACCAAGTTTTGCCTATTACTTTGAAACTCTACTCTTTCATAAAATTCTCATCATAAATTTAATTGTATAATATACGAAGCAAACTCATGTTAACTTTTTTTTTTTTACTCAGTTATTCTACAGAAGTAACTATTTTTTTCTTTCTTTCTTCTTTACCTTTCTTTTTTCAAATACTATTTCAAAGCCTAAAACACACACACATGTGATTAGAAAAACGTTACGATAGGATCCGACGTCAACATTTTTCTTTTTTTTTCTTTTTTTCTTTAATAATATACACCTCTACGTAAATATTCTCTTGGGGAACCGTGTTTTTTTATCATGTCCTTGTATTTCCAAAAGAAAATTAATGTTCTCAAAGTTTAGAAACAAAAAAAAAAATAAAAAAATAATGTATAAGACTTATCATTAGAGATACCTATGGTGTATAGTTTTCATTTGCGATAGCAATAAGAAAAAAATATATGTATAATAATAATAATTCATAATAATAATGATAATATTAATTGAAGATTAAAAAAAAAAAAAGAGTGTATTTCGTTCCATTTTTATAATTTATATATGTATGATTGTTATGTTAATAATAATATTTCAATATTTAGGTTTTATTATTATTATTATTACAGTAATGAAAAAATGTACATGTTTTTTTTTTCGTTCTCTTTCAGCCGTGGTAAGGTTCTTTTTCTTCTACATGCCATATTTTATTCTCATGCCGCTTAAATAATTTGTTTTTTTCTTGCTTTCTTAACTAACGATTTACGTTGACGTTTTTTTTTTTGTTTTTTTTTTCTTCTAAAGATAGATAATCTTCTTTGTTTTTCATTCAACAACAAACTGCAAGCTAAGAGAACCATTATTTTGTCGATATAGGTACTTCAGCGTTTTTCAAGCAATATAGCAATTATTTGATAATAAATTTTCTTTGAGAAATAGAATCAGTTAATTTTCTATAGCTAACAGGTATTTATATATTGTACAGATTATAAATTTCTGGCTATAAATACTGGCTGAATGGATAAGAAAAATTTTGAATTCGCCCATTGAACGCGTTCAACTAACGATGGTTCCAAATTTTCTCGAATATACTCCCGAAAAGAAATAGCAGCATGGTATTATATACAGTTTTACTTTACAACAATACCCCGTAATGATAGTAGATAGACTTTTGTTCTCCACAATAATCACGAATCTAGGTAGCATATATGTATAATTTTTTTTTTTTTTGTTCTTCATTCTGCTTTCAGGCAAGAAGATACAAATAATCATTTCCAGAGGATTGACATTTCTTCGTTCAGTTTTATGCTTTGATTCACAAAAACGTCTAAAGAAAACTGAATACGAAATAAAGTTGACGGTTTTTTTCCATTTTACCTGAACCAAGGCACGTCTGGTTCAGAGTTTAGGACGTTCTACCGGTTACATCGTGCGAAGAAGTCCGTTTTGAGGTATAGAATTATTTTCTCTCAAGAAGTTTACTCTTATTTAGTGTCAAGTGACGAAATTTCAAATTCCTCTTAATATTTTTTTCATCATCTTTTGATTATATAATATTTAATTAATTCATCTTGAAGCCGCCTATGGTCAAAACTAACGTGACACGAAGTAGGTATAATTTGATGTACACACACACACACATAGAATATGTATACGGATATATTTACGTCTAAATAGGCATGTAATATATATTCATATACATATATTACGCGTAACGTATTAACAATGAACATTAATTACACATAACTCACTAATGTTACGAAATTATGTATTATAAGTATGAATGAAAGGTGAGAATGCCATACAGTATGGATTATAAAGAATTAATATTAATTTTCATCCACTAAATATTTCATTTTTCTTTTCCTTCTCCTTCCCCTTCCTCTTTTTCCTTTTCTTCTACGTACTTTATACAATAATAATAATAATAATAATAATAATATTACTATATAATTATTATTTTGCATCTATATATTTGCAATTTAATTTAATACGTTTCTTTTTTCTTTCCTCATAAATATATAAACGATATACTTTCAATGTATATCTATTTATATACGTATTAGACTTTCAGTATTTTACACATCTTCTTTCTCATCATCGGTTCGCTACAGTGGGACATACGAGCCTTTTTAAAATAGAAAAATAAAATAAAATAAAATAAAATAAAATAAAACAGATAAAACAAACGAATTCAATTTATGTGGTTATAGTTTTGCCGTTCTTAACTTGCGATTTTAGATTGACGACTGCATTGCAATAGCTTAGATTATAATTTTTTTTTTCAATTTATCAATATAGCGATAATCAAAGATACTGGGTGTTAATTCATATTTTATATCAGATAGATTTAGTGTTAATTTTCTTGAATGCGAGGCGAACTGCGATCTATGTACAAAAACCCTTTGAAGATATTTGATTTGAAATATCGTTGGTATTCCGCAATGCAGTCATTAGTCGTGTTACAATTCTTAGATTCTCTATAATAAAAGATAGATTAGATTAAATCGAGCTAAATCAATCAATTTTATTTATTCATAATAATAATAATAATAATAATAATTACGATAAATAATCAACAATCTATTCAAGGCGTGCGATTCAAACTTCGTGTGTTATAAATCATTGACATCGTTTTCTGATCCCTTCTTGGTATTTTTTTATTCATTATTTTTTGTTTTGTTTCTTTATTTCGTTTTCATTGGAATTTAACGTTTTTCTCGGCCTGAAATACGAAATAATTCATTACAATAATAAAGAGTCTCAACGTTTTCGCAAAAAAACGGACAAATGTCTGTACATATTTAGTTTTTGCCTGTTGGGAGGGAAGATCAAAATAATTACCAGTATAGACAGAGAGAGAGAGAGAGAGAGAAAAGAGAGTGAATAAAATAAATAAATTATTTACGTAAAAATCATTTAAAATTGGCAAATAATTGATTGCCATTATTATTCGACGAGCAGAGTGAGTGAATCGCAATTTACAGTTGATAGAAAGGTCGAACTAGAATTTGGCGGCAGCGGTAGTAGTGGTAACAGAATGAATAATTTCTTTCTTCGTTCGTTTTTTTTTTTTTGTTTTTTATATTGATTTTAATCAATAATAATAATTTCCAATCAACCTACAGCGTATCGTTAAACCAGAGTAATTATGAAAAACTTAATGAAATATCAACATTCATAAAATTCTAAAACGAATGGTCAGCTCTTTTTCTCTTTTCATACAAGAAAATCAACGGTGTCAGGTACGTCCATTTCTATATTTATTGCCAACAATGGGTTTTATTCGCTATCCGTAGAACTGGTACGACCGATATGACCTTCGCGAAGCTTCCAAGTGGACTATTTATTAATTCATCATTCCTTTACTTTCGTAATTTTCCCATCGCACGGACGTACCTTAAAATTCCATTATCGGCAGCTTTTATTGTTTCAATTTGCAATATTTTGATATGCATATTTGTAGGTATACGACAGATCGATATAGATACGAACAAAATGCGAACTTGCGGAGCTTACCGTGTGAAAAGTTAAAAATAAAAACAAAACTATTTGGACAATGTAAAAAAAAAAAAAGAAAAGATTTTTTCACGAATGCCTGAGATTTGTGTTCTATCTTTGATAAGAAAGAAAAAAAAAAGGTGATTATATCTTTCAGATGTGATCAAAATTTAATTGGAATCTCATTTGAATATGGCTGCAGTTTCATATCCAATTATATTTTGACGATAACATTATAATTTACCGATAACAAACGTTCATCATGTTGATATAGGTACGTGTTTTATATTTCAATTTTTTAGATGGTATAATTTCAAGGATTAATCCTGCGACGATTCGCTTTAGCACACGCTTTAAGCATTTCAATGAAAATCACACTTATAATATTTATACGTAGTATATCTGCAGTAATAATCACATGTGTTATAACGTTTTGAGAAAAAAAAAACAAAAAAAAAAAAACAATTAAAAATACTACTACATGTAAGTATTAATATGTACAGGATATTTCACTTAATACAGAATATATATCGTACCATTATTATTATAGTATATTTACTATGTATCGTCCTAAAACCCTTTACCAGCTCATTCACGTTACTATAAGTAGATAATTTTTTTTATTCAATTTTTTTTTTCTTTTTTGTTTAATTATAATTCAACAACCTTGATTTTTAATCTGTGATAAATGAAATGTCGTGCACGCCTATATTGTATTTGGAGTTGTTCTTTTTTTTTTTTTTAGTTTTTTTCGTCTTCTTTTTTCTTTTTTTTTTTTAGTTTCTTGTTTGTGTATCATGTACTTTAATTTGACTGGCATTATTAATATTATTTTTTCTTTATTCATGTATTATCATTATTATTATTATTTACTTTTTTTTTTCCAAAGCTAGCTTCGTAATTACTTAATAAAATACGACGCAAGCAATATTTTTGCTACTAAATTTTATGATTATACATATTTCAAACTAATGTCGTATAATTTTTATTTTTATTTTTATCTCATTCCCGGAAGAGGTTTTTCTAGTACTAACACCAGTCCCCAGTAACATCCTATATCCATCGATAGCAACCGTACTATTTTTTTAATCTATGCCTTGAGTTCGTACAATTTTCATCCACCTAGCCAAAGAGTATTTTTACGCGTTCAACGATTCATTATTTGATGGTTTTATGATACAGGATACATAAGGATTTCTTTCTTTTTTTTTTTTTTTGACACGGATAATAAATTCAACTAAAACATGAAAAATAATAAAATAAATAGAAATTAAATGTTTGTTTGAAATTATTTCTCAAGACTATTCATATACCCAGGTGGTGGATCAATCATAAATACTTTGTTAACACGAAGCCATACGTACTGAAATATTTTCAGAAAACCTTACTAGGATTTCTGTAATATTGTTCCGATACGATTTCAAACTCTTCCTTTTTTTTCTTTCTCATACTCAAATAACCTTGGCAAAGAGTGAAATGACGAGAAAAACTGTACAAAGTCCAGATTAAACTTCGCCTATGTAAGGGATTATATTTCTAACGACACGCATCCTCTTCAGAAGCTCTAAGTCATTTTCATAGTATTTCTAGGATGATTTCTTTTTAATTTCTTAAAATGTAAAAAAATGAATTCTAAGCCATGTTCGACTGGCTGGGGTCCGTGTTTTGTGTGGTGGTTGGTGTACTGATGTTTGCGCTATTATCGCTAGAGTTACCGCTGGCTCCTGCGGCTACGTTTGTAGCTTCCGACTGAGCACCAGGATTATCCGATGTCTGCATATACTTTGGGATTAGGATAGAATTCAGCGTTGGTTGAATCTGAAGTTCCTGTTCGGTAAAATTGAAGAGGGGCGGAAGTTCACGTCCGTTTGGCAATCTGGTACCTTGCTCCCTTAATTCATTGAAAAACGAGTGAGCGCAGGCCTGTAACGGCGTCATTCTTAAAGACGGCGTGTACTCCAAGAGTCGGGCGACCAGTTCCATAGCTTCGGGCGGTGTGCGTGCCCTAAATACCTGTAAAACACAGAAAACCGGGTCAGAAAATCTCCACGCCGCATTCGAAATCATCGTGGTCCGATTATAACAACATATTACTTGACGTACTATGGAAAAAATATAAACTCTGTTCGAGAGAGTACGCTTTCGACGACTTCGTTGATATTCATATAAAAGTATCAAGTATAAATAGTATAAATAATTTATCCGTTTACGTAAACTTATTTATATACTGTTTCGAAATGTATAAAACATTTGCTAAAATGATTGAAATAGTCTGAAATAGAAAAAGCTGCTGTACTGTTCTTGTTACTAAGATGAGTTTTGCGCAACGCGTATATTCACACTGTGAGATAGTAAATTGATTGGGATGCGATGTAGTGGTATTAAAGTGTTGCGAATCGTTAAAAACTTCATTCGTAATCGCACAAATTTTGTTGTACGAAGAGTTTCGTTAAATTATAGATTTGTTTTTATTTATTTATTATTTAACCAACGATCAAAATAACACTCAAGTTTTAGACGATATTCTAGAATAAGTTTGACAAGTTCCCAAGTCTTTTCGACGATGGCCAATAGTGTATTTTTTTTGTTTTCCTTCTATTTCTCTGTGTAAATGCATAGAGTGAGTACACCGAGACATTAGAGTAAGTGATATTTTGATACTTGCCAGCGATCGCGAGACATTGCAAGTGGTATTCTGTTAGTGGTGTTAGCTGCGACTGCTTCGTTCGGAAGTATTCAGTGATATTTTTAGCTGTATTGTTAGTTCCAGTATCGGCAAAATTGTTGTAAGAAGAAATATATATATATATAATAATAATTCATGACAGCCATAACACGTTCCAATATATATCACTTACTCTAATTTTTTGGTGCTCGGTTGAACATTTAGGTGCGCTCATTCGTTGAAGCATTAACTGTAACCACGAGTACATTTTTGGTTGATGAACAATGAATGAATGATGAATGAATTGACCTACGTAGAGTTAACTCTGTGAAATTACTTTGTTTTTTTCTATTATTATTATTATTATTATTATTATTATTATTATTATTAATACAGTAATGAATGAATTGTGAGACGAATTTTTTTTCGTTCTACATTGTCAAACACGTAATGTTAATGAAAAATAAGTTTTCAGCTATATCTACTCATAAAAAAATTCAAAACTAAAAATATTAATCAAATGTTAACAAATGTTTGACCCGATGAAAATTGTATTCACCGTCGTGAGATTGAGACCTTGGATATTTGCTTCTGCTTTGCTTCCCTACTCGGTTGTTGATAATGAGAAGTGACACGTGTGCGTACGCCGGTATGTGAAGAATTTTTAAGTGTCGGATACATTTATCCAACATTCGCTCGTTACTTTCGTTCTTTTTCTTATCATCTACCATTTACATTTGTACAAGAGATTGTACTCTGGTTAGAGATTGAAGATAAATCTCTATAAAGTTATATTACGATCGTTGTAAATTTGGTAATGAAAAAAGTCTACCTTTTGCCAAGGGTGTGACTTGATTTGAGGGAACTTAAACTCTGTGTAGTTCGGGTTCATCTCTCTTATCTGTTCACGCGTCGGTGTACCGAGAACCTTTATGATCTCGACGAGCTGATCAACGCCGCTATCGCCAGGGAATATCGGCTGACCGAGCAACAATTCTGCTAGCACGCAGCCTGCGCTCCATACATCTTTAATCATAAACAAACAGGACATGATTATCATTGAAGTTTTTTTTAGATCTTTTGTTGTATTTAAACTTCGAGAATTCCTTATCGGACTGATCATAATTTAGCGAATGTGACGTCAACGGCTTTATCTGCATTTACTGCTCGTATCGACTTACCAATTTTTGTAGTGTAGTCAATGGCACCAAAGATCAGTTCTGGTGCACGGTAATAGCGACTACAAATATACGATACATTAGGTTCACCTTTGACCAAATGTTTGGCCGAACCGAAGTCGCAGAGCTTAAGAACGCCGGTTTCTGGATCCAAAAGAAGATTTTGTGGTTTGATATCCCTGTGGCATATTCCCAACGAGTGAATATATGCTAATGACCGGAAAAGCTGGTACATATACAGCTGAAATATCAGAATTAATGTTAATTAGACCATGTGTTCTTTTTATTTCTGTAAAAACATTATAAAAATCTTTCTATCATAAAAGCGGTAGGCATTTGCGGAGTATTATAACGTCATATTTGAAGAGAAAACAGAGTTTTTCAAGGCAATTACGAAGACTTGAAAATAGATAATTGAATTATGTAATTCTTTGCGTCGTCGCAGTAGTTGAGACGGAATATTTTCAACTATTTAAACTACGTCGCAGAAAATAAAGCCTGCATAAGATATGGGAAAGGCTATCGTGAAAGTTATCAAAGTCTTGTTATCAGTTCACTACACGAACACTAATTGGAAATGGAAGCATAGAACGGACTAAATTGTTCGAGTCGCATTATCTATCGGGCGATCAAATTGATATAGAAATATGGATCATGGATTACCAATCGTTTTCATAAATAATTAAAATTAAAATACCGAATAATTTAAGAGGCCAGATAAATTTACCTTGATGAAACTGATTGGTATCGTCTGTTTGCTTTTGCTATAGTGTCTTGCCACTTTGTACACAGTCTCGGGGATGTATTCCAGCACTAGATTGAGATACACCTCGTCTTTCTGTGGATAAATTATAACAATAAGAATAACGATAATAATAATGATGATAAAATATATATCGATTAGTAAAGGTGTATCACGGTTTAATCAACGTCTGAAGTACATGACATTAGGCACCTTGTTAGATATACCTATATTTATATTATATTACAATACCACAATGAATACGTTGATTATGTGCCATATAATTGATTATACTAGCGCGTGTGTAACTATGCCTTTATTTATTGCATCAAGCATAAATAATTTTTTGACTGTATCACTTGTCGCAAACGGGGATGCAGTCGAGTTTAAATATTTTAACAAAAAATAATAATACCAGAAAAAACATAGGTGTTTGATCGACATTAGTATCATTTTAATTAACAGCGGGGGAGAGGTGGATGCTAGAAAAATAAAACTTAGAACCGTGACGTTCTATCTGATAATAATTAGTGATTTTATTAGCGACATGTATGCGCATGTTTTTTTTTTTTCGTTTATATCAAACTGTGAGTCCCTGATACAATATAAATATGTCTAAAGCTAGCGAAGCGCATTAGTTTCTATATTCCAAATCAAATCCAGAAATATTCCTCGTTGGATAAGCGTCAAGGCCTAATGCATATTTGAAAAGGATTCTCGAACTACTGGGTCCGTTTCACTTACGTCAATATGAAAAACTGGGTTAGTCGCGGTTAAGATGTTCTATAAAATAACAACATAACAATGATCCTCAATTAAATTATAATAACAAACACCGCTAACTTGACAGATTATTTTTTTCAACACCGGAACTTGAATTCTCTTTTCAATATCAATATCATTCCTGCCGGAACTATTTATCCTCTATCCAAAGTATCCGCTACTCCTCTTTTCAAACATATTTTTCACCGCTGATTGATTATTGATCATGATTGTAGTATAAAAAAAATATTTCAAAATCAAATTACCTTATCACCACTAGAATAGAAGAAATATTTTAGCTTAACGATGTTGCAATGCTCCAGACGCCGCATGATTTGTAGTTCTCTGTTCTGAAATAATTTAATAGAATATCAGTTATCGAACGTTTCTGCGCAACGACACGAGTCAAATGTTGATAATCAATATTCGTCTTATCTCACCTTAAATCGTTTGTCCTGAAGGACTTTTTTAATAGCGACCATCTCGCCGGTGTCGCACAGCTTGGCCTGATAGACGACGCCGAAGCTTCCATTTCCGATGACTTTGGTATCGGTGTAGGCAACTTCCTGCGGACGATCTGGTCCGGCTCCGGCACTCGCCACGACGGTTGTCACCTTGCTGCCATCCTTGCCTGCATTGTACATCGCACCACCCATAGAAACAACCGAAAACCACAACGCTACAGTACAGCGAAAGTAATAGAAGGAAATAAATAGCTACGAGCGAGACACGCCGAGGATGGTCGGCGTTAAAGGGAAAAGAAAGAGGGTTTGAAATCAGTCGCATGCTTTACAGTGGATACGTCAAGCTTCTAGAAAAATTAGCGAACAAGTATGAGTATTAGATTATTTTTTATAACCACTACGGTGGTTATTTCTATAATTATGTTCTAGTTTTCCGGCGTATGATGGCTGTTTCTATTTTAGCATCGGTGGGGGAGTTCCTAGCACAGCTGCACTTTGTTACAAAAACATAGCAAATTCATGGATTATTTTTAGTCTCGATATAGTTTCTGATAATTGGCGTTAGTTTCTCAGAAGCCAAATGAATCCATCGCTAGAGTACCAAAGACTGAGTTCAAAGATCTATGAAATATAATTAGACCTCCGACTTGCGGATACTCGGCGCTGGTTATTGTTTGAAGAAAATTTATCGTAGTTTCCCGTCGACTCGACTATGCATATAACTCGACCCACAAAGCTCTGCTTCCTTGACTCTAGTTTTGTCGTAAATAAAAACGAAAAATCAAACTTCAAAAGTGTTCAAAAGAGATAATTCCTCTCTCAAGGACATCGGTATGGCAAACAATTTTTTTCTTCTCCTTGATGCACGAGGTCACGTAATTCGGTTGCAAACTATTGGCGACGAACGTTATGTCAGCGGTGTCAAGCTGCCAAAGCTAGCGTCTAATAATTGGCTATTTTAGCCTAGAGAGATCATTTTCTAAGTGTGCTCCGAAAATATTTTACATCAATATTTCAAGTACCTGATGGATGGAATCGATCTGATATTTAATTTAATCTACCAACGATAATATCGATTTAGCGTTTATATTTAAAAATGTTCAATTAAAACTGTACCAATACTAGCCGCCGTTAATTTTCTATTGCTCCGAGTCGTTGGGATCACTGCTTTATTCATTCGAGGGTCATTCTTTAAACGAATTGTCAAGGATATACTGAAACGTTTTGTGGTATACTTTTTCGACGATTTTTTTTCAATGCTTTCTATACCCGGCCTAAATCAAATCCTTTCTCGATGCATCTTGTCAGTCGAGATTTGACAATTGAACGAGATAAATATTATGGAGGATTGAAAATAAAAGAACAGAAACAAGAAACAAGAACAAAATATGAAAGTACCATTTTTTCTTGTCTTTTTCTCGACTTTATTTTCGACCTAAAATAATATCGATTATGGTCAGGGGGAATTTATCGATTTATTCCCACAATCCTGAGCTCTGGTGAAACTTGAATCAGTCTGATCGATAGTTGATGTAGAATGTAAGGAGTTTGACATCGCCCCCAGTGTTTTTGACGTAAAAATAAAATTAGTCGAAAGGTTCCGGCATCTAAACGTCGATGGAATCAAAGACAAGAAGGCAATTGATCTTTTGAACGATTATTTCATTGCAACCGTAATTATTTTACGTCTTCTAATCAAGCCGCAGTGTTTATTCTATTTCTATTTCACTATTTCCGTCTAATCTAGGGTCGTCGAGGCTCAGAGTGGTTGTGAATTCTTTCCTCCTGACCTAAATTCGAATCAGTAGGTGGAAGAAAAAAATAATAATAGTTAAATAGGTCAAGAAAATTTGGTCACAGCGCGAAATTGGCTGTTTCTTTATATTGAAAAATGGTAGAGATGAAATATAAAATGTTAGGTTTCTTTCACGTTCGTAAATCGTTATCGATTAGGAATGTTACACATACCTACGCATGACTCCAAGAATCGTTAATTATTCTCGATAAAATTATACGTCCGCCATGATTGTCTGGCGTAAGATATTTTCTCCTCCACAAATACAATCGGAATCAATAAATATATTTGCAGACTAAAAAAAATGATGTCGGTAGGTATTCTTTTCACACCTTTCAAAGTCGTGTAAGCAAATCGATCGATGAGAGCAGATAAATATTCAGAACGAAACCGCGATAGCGATGTACAGCCATTGCCAAAGTTCTTGCCTACAGACGGTGCGAAAAATTTCGCAAACTACGAACCTCGAGGTACCAGTCATATTCGAATTGAAAATCGATTTCTCTTTTTTATTCTTTACGAAAAAATCCCAGAATCCCAGATTGTGGGAAACTTACGTTTCTTCGTTCCTCGTAGATTTCGTAAGAATTTGCATATCTTCTTGTAGGCGGTATCGGGTTCGTTGCATCTGAGTTCTACGGAACTTTTCGACATTGGTTTATCGCTCTTCTGACCGGATGGACAAAATTTTGGGTAGCGCCACTCCTGGCTTGGTTCTGACCAGTTCAAAGTATTCGCGGGAGCCATTCGAACTCTTAATTATTTTAATCACTTCAATTATTATCACGTTTCTTGATTTTTTTTTTTTTCAGACTATATTATTTTGACAATTATCTAATATTTATAATTAGAAAAAAAAAGAGATTCCTAATCCTTATTCAGTCTTCAATTATTATAACACACGCGCTTTTCTTCTTCCGCACTTGACGATATCACAGAAACTATGCGCTTATTAAATGCGGTGAAAGTTGCTTCAAATTGAGAAACAATAGAGACGTGTTTGATATGGCAAAATAATTTTCAGAGGTTTCGTAACGTTATTTTATCACTCTCTTCTCGCGAGTGCGATATGAATCGAAGTAGAATTTTTTTTTTCTCTTCTACTTCTCATTCGATATAAGAATAATAAAATTTACTTGCCAGCCCAACATTTGACGAATTATGTTGGTTCGAGCCAAATATTTTCTTAGCAACAAGGCTATATTTAGGTTTAGGGTAGGCGAGATAAGAGCGAGTGCAAATACAGTCTCACTTTCAAAGAATTTAATTCGGAAGAAGAAGAAAAATATTAGAAAACAATATTCTCCTAAAAATATGTGAAACGCAGCCTAAGATCTATCACCGTTTAAATAAAACTAAGAGATAATGGTTTTTTTTTTTTTTTTGTTCTTGTATCGAACAGTTTTTTTTTTCTCTTTCAGTTATATTCCTCTAGTGTAGGTAGTATAGAATATTGTTTGTACTCCAATTAAAAACACACTCGCATTGCACTCGCGCTATTATTGGATACGAGGAGTGCCCCCGGAGGCATCGAACGACGTGTTTTAATAACACACACGTTCACCCACACCAATTTATTTACTAAACAGTATAAAATACTCTTAAATAACACGAGTCTTCTCGATATATAATAGATATATCGATCATTAACCACGTGACAAAATTGTCAGTTTTTAAAATTACTCCAAAAAGTTTATTCAATCTTTTTCTTTTATCTTATATGTTCAAAATCGAAACACTTCACTCGATTAATTAATGAAGTGAAAGAAAAGAAACAAACAAAAATCTAAAATTATCGCAATCTGTCCGTTCGTGTTTAGATGATAACAAAAAAAAAACAACCGACTATCGTCCGGTTGGATAACTGTTCACATTTTTAGGTCAGTTCTGGTCGACCTATACGCGGTCGTGTGTTCACCGATCTGATGATATAGCGACTGAGGGAAGAGGTTCGCTTAGTAGAGAGAGGCGAGTTTCGTCGAGGCGAGTGGGGAGAATAGACCAAGTCATGTTTGAACACACATGACGATCATTGTAGACGGAAATAACCATACGAAAGGGAATAAAATAAGATTAAAAAATATATACATATACATGTATGTGAAAAAAAAAAAATGAAAAAAAAAAAGAAGTTGAATTCATATGATACCTACTACATACTCATATAAATAATAAATGTTGGGAGAATAAAAAAGAACATCATTTTTCTCCGTAAATATGTTTGTCTGCGGTAGCTGGTGGTGTGTTAAATTTTCCGACGAATACAAAGAAGTAACGATGAATTTAATCCCCGTTTCTCATTTTTTTTTCCATGTGTGTATCAAATGACGTCAAATAATTAACTGTTTTTCTTCATTCCGTCGATATATGTATAGCATACGCAGTTATTTGACGATGAATTAATAAATCTAACTTGTTTGTCGCTATCGGAGTATACGCAGTGCTATTAATAGTCAACTATATGAACTTCCTATTGAGAGAATTAGCGAAAACACTGCATCAACGAGAGACTATATGACTTGTCGTACACAGTGAAAGAAAAAAAAAAATATCCAGGAATTTTAGACGACGTGAGTCGATTCACATATGAAATAGCGGCGTATAATTTGATCGAGTTAATTTTCTGCAGGTATGCAAACACGACGTTACCGCACGCGTATTCATTACGTAGGTACGTCGCGCGGTACGTGAGAACGGTGCAAATCATACACAACAACGGAGATTTTACAATTTGAAATTTTAATTCATCGAAGTGTACGTGTGTTCCTTTGAAGCAAATTATAACACGGTTGAGAGTAAAAAAACAAGGAGTTAAACGTGTTCTGACGCCAGCGGAAAGCGTCATACTATCGCATACGCGATCAATTGGATAAATTTTCATCACCACGAAACAACAGTCGTCATCGTTCCGCCATTTTTTCCTTCTAGCAAAGAAAATATGGGGGCAATCATCACAGAAAGAAGAAAAAGAAAACTTGTGGCGTCGTCATTGCCTTGTTGACCAGAGGAATGAAATAAAATGAAATTTAATGACGTCGAATAGGGGTTCGTTCACACTGAATATCCCAGTCTGGTTCCCAAACAGAATGGGCTGGCCTGCATCCAGGTCTCGTCATTAATAGAACCTCTCTCCGAGTGAAGTAAGACAAGCGATTAATCGACTAGACCTGAATTAGCTGAGAAATTTCGAGTCTCTGATTGTAAATGATCGGTGCTTTCGGTTCTAATCATGGCTTCGTGTGCATGTGCTAGAAATATCTACAGGGTGAATTACCAACGACGACACAGTCTGAAGTTGGTCAGCATCGAGTCTACATTGAGGGCTCACCGTGAAAATTGCAAAAGAATTTTAACAAATATTTTATTTTTCGTCATGAACACATACTTGGATTCTGAGAATTGAGACGAAAGAAAAATGGCTCGGGTTAAGAGCCAATCCGACTGTCTGAAAGCTCATTTTTAGACTCTAGCCAACTTCAGGTTGTATCATCGTTATGAATTCATCCTGTATACTTATTATAACCGTGTTTACGCGCTTCGAATCCACGAGGTAGATTACTATCGTGTGTATAGAGAAGAACCGCGAAGCCATCCTTGTAAACTACAGGAAGACGGTATATGGTCTGACCGCTGAAACCATTATCTCGTTTCACATCCGTTGTGGAAACTTGTTTACGCGTCTGTCTTCTAACGCGAATAATAAAAAAGACGAAACGTTGTTGTTTTTTTCCCCCGTAGCGATCATTACGTGATTAATCTAAATTTAGATCGGTTCGTAATGACAATCGAATCATTATTCTTCACAGAAATCACTCGGAGCATTTTTCCTCGAACAAATTACGTCACGTAGATACCTACAGACCGTCACGAAATTCGAAAAGTTGCGAAAATATTCTGCGACTTGCCTTATTCGCGATATTTCAAGTATCAGGATTACCGTGATTCACCAGGAATTATTTTTTTCTTTCGAGTTTTTCGAGACTCTATCAATTCGCATTTTCACATTCTCACAGAATTCATCAGACTTGGGCGAACTAATTGAAACCAGTGAGAAATTTAATTAATCGGTTCCCCTGAGTCTGATAAATTCTATGAGCATCATTTTTTCAAGGTATCGGAGTGAGATAATCTGAAACTAGTCTCTGTAAACTATTTAAAACGAAGACGTCATTTTCAGAGAATGAGAACGTACCTATAGGTAGAGTCGGGTGATTAGCCGAGTTTCCTTCGTCGCGCGATACCAGGTGGGACACTCACGTAGGTAGCAGAAAATATTTCGCACAACGAAAGAGCGAAGGGAAATGAGAGACGAAGAAAATTTCAAGCCAGTGATTTATAGAGTAAAACGGGGTAAATACCATCACCCTGTCTTCGTTGTGACTATTTTTAGAATGTTTAAACTCTGAACAAAGAACAAAGGACGGTGTTGAAATAATTATTTGAAAGACCTTGAAAAAAATTCTGCGAAATGAACAATTTTCGCGAAATTCAAAAGATATTTTCGGGCACCTCTTCTGGCTTTGTGGCCGGAAAATTTCATCTCATTTGTGGATATATTATTATACTTGAGGTCGAGTACTTGATGGCTATAAAATTCGAGTCAAACTCTCGCAGTACCTGATTGGTGTTAATTTTGTCACAGGTGTTCAGATTATCGTCGAGCGTCACTTCGCAAATGTTTTTTCCCATTCCTCACGTGGCTTTGTTTGTTATATTAATTTCTACACGGAGTCGAAAATACTGGCAAATAAGACAACGAGACTAGTCAGCGATTTGCTTCGGCCTCATTAAATCCATGCGGCCTCGGTGCGGACGAAGTCTACCTGCGCCTTAATCCCTGCGATGCGAGGTTTAGTTCGAGTAAGGATCGAAATGCGCTAAGGAAACCGAACAAAAGTGGATTTTGGAGTTTCTTCCAAACACCGAGGTCTGGCTAGCATACCTAGCACACCTGGCCCGGGTGAGTGGAGGTAACTGCACCGAAAAGGAACCGGGGCTGGGAGGGGCCCGGTGCTAATCCCACGGGATACTTTCTGCACTCCGACTTGGCCCTGGTTGAGTTTAACGATTTTCTCCTGCACGCCCGATGGGCCGGGTGTATCGAAAACGACTCGAAAATTGGACAAAACTTAGGTACACTAACAAATTTAACGGGCCACCCGTTTTTTGAGTTCCCGTTTCTCTGTTTTTGGAGAAAAAAAGGAGTTATTGTGAACACTCCGAATATGGAAAGTTCCGTTTTCACTGGACCTCCACGTTTTGATAAATCGACGCGGATTCCCCAACTTCGAACTGATTAGATTTTGCATTTGCACAGAAAATGCATTTCGGAGCATAAATGTCAATCTTTCGTCAGACTCAATTTTTTGCAAAGTTAAAAACCTTGGAAAAAAACAAGTTTTCGGAAGAATGAAAATCGAATGGCCCGTTAATTTTTGTGAGGAGGGTATCGAGATAGAAATAATGAAAAAGTAGAAGAGCCGCCTTGCAGTTAGCGCAGATATCTCGGAACGACGATTAATTCTCCGTCTTGTATACAGCAAAAAAAAAAAAAAAAAAATGAGGATATAGAAACACGGCTAATTATAGAACAAAAACCAGTTGTTTCCCCCCGAGGCAATCATCGCGAAAATAATATACATATACATATATTGTATATTCAAGTTCTAAAGTTTCGCATTCAGCCTACGGTTTTCGAGAAACCTAATTCCTCTTTTTTTTTTTAAATCAATTTAGTGTATTAAAAAACCGAGGTGAAGTAAAAATCTGGTAATACAGTAAAGATTTTTGACCACCCGTAGCGTAATTTTTTTTTATCTCTTCTGATTACAGGTAGCGATTAAATCTCGTCCACGTCATGACTTAAGTGGTTGAGATGATTTTTTTTTTCTTTATCGCAACCTAACGCGGCGCCCTTCACCTTGATCCTCGTGCGTATACCCGCGAGAAGAGGCCGGAAGAAATTATAACCCGGTGTATTACGATGATGGCCCTGTCTTTACTTCCGGTTTAAACTAGTTCCGAACGACCTCGGAATTATTGTCCCCGGCAAATTGCAGCTATAAATTTTTTTCTTTCGTCGACGGTCATAAGTTTTGTGCGAATATAATACGTGAGATTTTTTTTTCCTACAATAATTCGATACTGTGATAATAATTATGATATACAGGGTAACCCCCCACAAAAAAATCGGACCATCTTAGAACGTGAATAAAATATAAACGCGTAAGCACCGATTTTTTTAAATTTGCTGGGGATATTTTAAAAAAAGATAGTCTTTTGAACGTGACCCGAAATTTTTATTTTTGTTTCTGAAAATGTGAAATTTCGTATGATTCATAGCTTGACCGGTGTTTGAAACGGAGATTCTAAACTTTACGAGGATTCATGTTTTTATTACCAGATATCGAGTGGAAAATATAAAGTAGACAACATATATAGGAAGTAAGATATTCGTGAGTATCCTTCTTTTATCTCAGCCTTCTATCGACTTTTTGAAAACCTGTTTTTTAAGAGCGTGTATTTCGGTGACGAATGGAGATTTTTTTGATTTTTCGAACGCGAAATCGAAGCTCCATTTCTCTACATTCCAGGGACTTTCTTATTCTTCCTTCGAAAACCGGTCAAGACGTTCACGTGTAATTCACGTTTAAAAATGGTCTAGTTTTCATTTTTTGGTCACCCTGCATATGAGATAATAATAAAATAATAATACTTCAAGTTCCAAAAACCGTGAATTTACGATTTCAATAATAAAAAAAGATACATATTTAAAATCTTTGTACATAGAGTTAGGATGCTCGATAAAAATTTTCAACGCATCGAGTTAGTAGCAGTTTCACACTGTCCTCGATTTTTTATTAAACTATAAAATTATCTATAAATCAGAATCGTTGATATAAAATGTAGATCAAAAACCGATAATAAAAAATACTCTCTTATTTCCCACTTTTCCACATCCGCCTAGGATTATAAGCTCTGCAAAAAGGGATTCGTAACTAGAATTTTTTGCACAAAATTAATCGACATTAAATTTCGCTGCTATAATGTTCACCAGCCCGTATAAAATGATCCAATTATTACGTTCCCACTAATTATAACTAATGTTTTATTTTCCACTCGGTTAATTCGAAGATTCGTCAAATGATGTAGCAGCATGTAGTTATCTGTCTATGCTAACTGTGTAATAGGGTAACGATCAGGTCCCACGCATATAACGATGAGCAATCGAGCAGGTATGTGTTCTCTCATGTATATTATTTTTTCTCCTCTATTTCTATTCTCGAGTGATCATACAGAGACGGTATAGTCTTGAAAATTAGTCAAACCTCGAATCGAGCCAGACGTACGACGTCGGTGGTGCTCTACGTGTATCGTAGAAGTAGGTATTATAGGTGTATACCAGACGACGAAAAACTGCGTAGGTGAAAAATATATATCGTTTGGTAAAATAAGATTCGTCTATTTTTATAAAATTTCGACGTTATTTTCAGGACGACACATTTGAACGAGTTGCACCCTACGATATATCGCCGAGTGACGTCATTTCTGACGAACTAAGAACGCACCTCAAGCCAAAAACACGATCATATATTATGTCAAAACTTGGAAAAAAATCGATTTTTTATTATTTACCCTTTTTTTTTATTTGAATCATTCATTTTCTACAGTATAAATAATTCCTCAAAAGTTTTCAACGTTTCTCTAAACTTTACATATGTGACTGATCAAACTGTAATGGATGTTTGAATATCCCAATTGCCAATTAAATAGGGACTATATGATAATTAAATGTGTTATCAATAGAATTCATAGAATGTGAATAAATGCCTTCCTTTACACCCCGATGGACACACTTGTGGTAGACTATGTAATAAAGAAGCTAAATAGAAAGAGAGAGTATCGTTTATTAAGATTTGATATGGATATGTGGTATAGGTAGAGTACGTTGCTCCGAAAATATACAAACAGTTTTTATGCACGTTGTAATTTATCGACAGGTGTTTTCTGATATGGAGGCTAAAATAAACCAGACGAGGTTGAATAATCTGATAGAGTTATCGAACACGTTTACCCATGTGGTACGTGATGCGGAAAGAATATCCATCCGATGGATGAATAAATGAGTGGGAGAGAAAAAAGAAAGATTTTTTTTCCCCAAACATATTGTGACAACTAGCTCAATATTCTAATACCTGATTGATTTATAAAATATGTAGGCAAGGTTTAAAAAAAAAAAAAAAAAAAACGAAATTTTTACCGCGAATGGTAAGAATGTATAATTTATTGAATATACATATATATGTATATATATTTCCATCCAAGTAGAATGGAAAATGGTATATCGACCCGAGAGGAGTTACTAACGTGGCTAAAAACGTTCGACCCACAACTTTCCGCCAACTTTCGCCAAAGGGTTTTGCGGCGTGGCGTGTGGGACGGTACAGAGAAGTTATGTCAGAATTATTGCCCACGTAAGGATTCATCGTGACGCAATTAAAAAAAAAAAAAAAAAGACGCCAACAATAATGATAACATAGTTTCTGATTTGCTATCAATTTTCATCTCTTCTCTCGAAAAAAAATCGTCCCAATCCCAATGGAATGAAATTATCTATTTTTCAACCGCCGATGTTTACGATAAACAACCGAAACATGTGTTCAACATCTGTGCATGTCGCAATAATCTCACTGCATCCCGGACCCCAAAAATAGGCCGATAATGTATACATGTATACACTCTCCGACGTAAGGACATGTGCGTGGGGTCTCGGATAGGAGACAAACCGTCTAAGTAATCTGCTTTACCGACCCGAGTAAACCGCTGTCAGTTATACGCCTTGGGGGGCGCCACCTGTCGCGGTGGTATCTGTCATCCCAGCCAACTCATTGTTGTCGCGTTGCCGAGGCAAAATTCTCTATCTATCTAGAAAATAAATATACATCTTTTGCGGTTGTCTTTCTTTCTTTTTTTTTTTTTACTTTTTATCTGTTTACCCTCTGTTTTTTTTTTCACTACTACTAATTTCAAATAGAATATTGGACCTTGTCCAACGATTCATGTATTATTTATGAAAGAGAGGGGAGAGGGGGTAAATTATTCGCGCGTCGTCATCGGCAGAATCTCTCAATCTATTTGATTTTCTTTCTTTTACTCTCTTTCTCTCTCTATACTCTATTTTCTTTTGATATATCTCTCTATTCATTCAATGCTCTGCACTTAGCTCGCGTTTGACGCAGCAAGTTTGCTCTCCGCGGAGTTTGAGCGCCTCTCTCTCTCCGTGCAGCGCATAGACGTTAGAAATGGCCGCCGTCGTTGCAGGCCTAATTAGCAATGGCCGCGATTTAACCTTCCAGCTGATTTTTGGTTAACCGCAAATTTCTCAGATCCTAATTTGTTTCTATTTTTTTTTGTTTTTGTTTTTTTTTTTGTGTCTTGGGCGAATTATTGACGGGGAATCTAATTCGGGTGTTGTTGTTTTTTTAAGGATATTTTTAATGATGTGACTATACATAGTCGCGGATAGAGTCACGTGAGGCATGTGTCAAGCGTACGTCCTTCGTCGGCCCGTGGCTGCCGTATGTAGTAATAGCCTAAACCCCCTCGCCGATAGATCGCAATAGTTTAATTACATAATTGAGGATCTAAGAATTGAGCGCGTTCTCATTTGGGGCTATATTCGATATTCGAATTTATCGCCTGTTCAAATACACCTACCTCGTACTGTAGATTTATTATTGCGAAATTCACCAGAACGGAATGCGGGGCTCGTGCATTTCTTCGATTAGGTAATCTCGAACGTGTTTCGGTTTGACAGGTGCACGCGTTACGTACTCTCTCGTTGTACCGTAACAATTTCCCGAATTCGCTTTATCCGAGTCTTATTTTGTTTTTTGTTCCTTGACGTCTGGTTTAAATAACGTCGCGAGGTTGAACGATCATGTTTTTTTTTAATTTTTTTTTATTCATACACTACATGTATCGGTATTAACCGGAACAGAAAACGCGTTCAATCTACTTCAGTCGATGAATAAAAGAAAAACTCGTGGATCGATGTTTTCAACGAAGATAATACTACGATTGCATATCTTTGGATCAATGCTGCTGTTCTATAGAGCGAGAAATGATCATTTCCTTTTTTCTTTTCTCTTTTTTTTTTCTTCTTTTCAACATTAATAATAACCGAGTTTTCATACTCTGAATAAAACAGACGCCTATTCCCCCCGTCCCCCTCGACCCCCCTCAAATTATTTCTTTCTTTTTTCTTCTTTTCTCTACATTTCACTCAACCTGCCGCGTTTATAACGGGATTATATAGTATATATATATTTCTTTGTCGCCATATTTGCAGAGATACACAATTTTCATAAACTTTTTAAAAACTACGCAAATTTTTCGAGAATATTAAATTAGGCTTACAATAGAACATATTTTTAGCACGATAAAAAAAGAAAGTGAAGTCATCCGCGCTCGAGACACTGACCACTCCAAAGTTTAACTATCCGAATAGATTTCCAGGCTAATAAACCGCGATTTCATTCGTCCAGAGAAATTCAAAGATCTCTTGATTCTCCGACGAGAAAGAGAGAGAGAGAAAAGTAGTAGGTAGCATATTGAAAAACCAGATTGCCTACGGTGCGAGAGAAAAAAGAAGAAGAAAAAAAAAATCATCGGCCCACGCCGTGACTTGGTCAATGACGAAACGAAAGTTGACGTGAGTCGAGTTTTGAGACTGTTAAAAAAAAGAAAGAAAAAAAAATGTGAAAATATATTATATTCACGTGGCCATTTTGGTTATACTCAATTCTATATTTAAGTATTTAAATGAGCGTAGATTAAACCGACTTCCGACCGATAATATAAATGACACGGCGAGTGTACTCCGTGCACGTGTGCAACGGGAAAGACCGTTTTTCGTAACCACGTGTAAACCTAACAGTAAATATCTCTCTCTCTCTCTCTCTAGTAGAGGAATATTATAAAGTGACATGTGTCACGTGGGGTGGATATTGGCACCGAATAACGTGCCTCAGATCCCAGTTACTGGTGTTTCGGAGTTAACGATAATCGATCAAGCTGAAGCTATCAGCCAAACACGTTTCAGGCTTCTCCCGAATATAATTAGGAAGTACAAAATTTCCTTCTATAATTTATATAAAATCTTGAAAAGCATTCAATTTTCATATTAGAAAAAAGTCTCATTTTTTTTTTCATTTCGATTGAAATTCAGCACTTCTAAATCGATACGAGTCTTTCAATTGTTTGTCCGTGACCGTGGGGGGGTGGCGGGAGAAGGACACCGAAAATAATTGAATGACGAATTTGAATAAACCTAGCACTGGTAGCACTGGTAGCACTGGTAGAACCTTGGCAGTGGTGCGACGCGATCGAATCGACATTGCAAAATATTTCGATCGTATGATCGGTGGGACTAGCTATAGGGGCGTATTGACCCAGTTACGCGTTAATATAAAATGGTATAGTTATTTTAGCCGACGTTTCGACGATTAACGCGCATTAAACAGATTCGGCAATCGGCGGGGGTGCATAGCAACAGAGTTTCAGGGTGAGAATGGGGCTGGTTACGTGCGACGTGCGATACAAGCGAGTTAAAATCGTCTTTGTATACTCACTGCTTATCTTCATCCCTCCCAAGGGTGGATTTGTCGGCGGTTTGTTACCCTCTGCGAAGGACGTGGTCCTCGGTCTTCCGCTCATCCTGAATCCTCCCCGAACTTAATGTGCGAATTGAGGGTTGACTTATCTCGAGTTTGAGAGAAACCCTTTTCTATTACTTGGGTCTCGTTAAAATAACCGAAATTATTCCTCGTCGCGGACATCAATGACACCCGATATCACATCGCACGATTTTTCTTACTTTATCGCGACAATTTACGATTTATTTTTTCCTCGATCAAATCAACGATCCGATCGGATCTGTTATTCTATATTCGATAATCAACAACAAACAAACTTGGTTTCTTAAAAACCGACCCTAGTTCGTCGGTTTTATACTCCTCGTGCAGTTTCGTCGTCGTCGTCGTCGTCGTCGTCGTCGTCGTCGTCGATCTCGTCCTACCTTAACCAAAGTATCAAAGGAGGTATACGTTTTCCGAACGGTTAATACGTATATCGCACAGGGCAACTATAGCGCGCAGTCGATTCGTGCTGGGTTGGGTTTGCTGCTGCTGCTGCTGCTGCCGCTGCTGCTGTCCGTACAGAGTCGATGGTGTCGCGTGTGGTTATGGTTATGCTCGATTTTCATTCATTTCAGAAACTACACTATCGAAAAACCGTTAAAGATCCACTGTCTAAATATATATTCCACACTTTGTGTCCGCCGTTTGTCGAGTACCACTGAATCGTTAATTTTATTCAATTTTATTTTATATCGTACCTCCGTATTTATCTTGCACTCCTCGCCTCTTTACTTCGTTATTTTTTTTAGCTTAATTTTCGCGCGACCTATCCGAAGTGTCTCTCTCTCTGTCTCTACGATATATTCTCGCGGTTCGTCTACTCGCGGGTCAGGCTCCCCCCGTCAACGTTACGTACCTCGACTAGCGATGGTTGATATACTGGACGTTACATATTATCGATTTGTTTAACCGCACTTTTTAACGTCGTTACATTTGATATATTTTTTTTTTATTTTTTATTATTTTTTTTGAGGGGGGGGATTCGCCGATATTAGTTGAGGTGGATTAAATTGAACCTCTTTCCGACGTCGGGAACCACACCAGCCACAAAATTTTTCGATGCCTCCTCAGACATTGACCCGTTCGGGCGAGATCGGCCCACTCGAGCTGTAACGGAGATTCACGAACGTGACGTCAGCGACTCCCACCACGGTCGTTACCGAATTAACACGAGCGCAGCGACTGCCCTCTACCGTTCGGGAAGTTAACTCTGACCAGACGCGCCAATTTTGAATATCGATATTCCGATTGAGGATTCTTTTTAGTGATTAGTGCGATGATACAGATATTTTATAGCTTCCGATGACTGCGACAATCGTTTACTTCAACGATAAGACGATATTGAATTTGTTATAACAATCGATGAATAAACAAGAATGTGTATTTTTAGAGGTTTAATGCTTGTTGATTGTGTTTATGCCCAAAATGTGTTTTATCCTGTTTCATCAAATTAGCAGAAGTCTTAGGAGCGTGTCTAGTCTCATCGATTTTTGATAATTCTATAAATATCAAACTGTGTGTTCCAGTCAATGAAGAAAGAATTATATATTTATTTATCTTTCTGATATACGAATGAATATAATTGATTGTTTTTTTATCTATTTTTGATTTTACTAGAATTCTTTTATTGTCTAAATGTGTTAATTTTCATTCAAGAATTGCACATATGCAATCGGAGTTGTAGTTTTTTTTTTTACCAGAATGCACAGTCGATTATAGAATTAAAAAATTACAGCATGGCCTTTAAATTATTCAATCTTAAATTTGGTTAAAAAAATTCCATTATAATATATTCACAGGTTTGACAGAATTTTTCTTCCCTCTTGAACAAATTTGACTGCTATCTTTAACAATTTCTAAAAAAAAATTTAAATAAGTTGTCACTCAATCACTGCAGTGCTGTTTAATTGTAATATTATCATCTCGACGTAAAATGTTCATAATTAAGGGAGTCAGGGCGAAAGGGGTACAAGTGCCCGTTTTTTTTTTTCGAATCCTTTTCCTTAATCTTTAATATATTTATTTCAACAACTTTCAATTCTTGTCACCTTAAGTCTTGTAGCACCGACAACATCAGTTATCAATCAATTTTAATTCATAAGCTTTGTTTACATCAATTTATTCGTAGATTATTCAAATTTGGTGCCGAAGATAACGAGAAGGTGGTGCTCGGTGGGTAAGTGGCCCGCGGTGAGTCGATTTTCTGTCTTACCGACCGGCCTGAGGTTTTCTTACCTCCGCGCGTTGTCGCCATCTGGTGGCGGTGATCGATTCCACGCTCGTTCCAGAGTCTATCCCCTCCTCTAAAACGCCGGTAGACGCAAAAGGCGCGCACTTTAGTTCAAGTTGCATTTTAGATGCGACAGGCTCAACATCACTTACAGTTTTGCCGGTATGAATTATTATATACTGTGATTTAAGGAAACCAGAGACTAAGATTACCACGATATTTAATAATCTACCAGTTATCAGTGTCTGTTGTGAATTTCAACTAAAACACAAAAGCTGAATTTATAAACTAGGTGAGTCTACAAGTTTGAAATATTTCTGCCCGATAGAAAAATGGCAAAGTCACATTAATTTAACAACAACGAATTCTATGTCAAATATTCAAAAACTCAGGTTTATTTTTTATTTTTTATTTATTTTCTTTTAATTATACTATACGCCAATTTATTTTTTCCACAGTCTTGTTTGTCTTACCTATAAATTTCCTCGTAAAACAAAAACTAAAAAATAAAAATAAAATAATATAACTGCAACCTCGTAAAGTTTCGCAATTTTATTTGAAATATCTGTCAAGCTGTGTGAATAATAAAAACTTGATTTCTTCGAAAGAAAAGAAAAAAGAAAAAAAAAATCGTTATTCTTTCAAAGAGTTTTGAGTTTCTTTTGAAACATCGCTTTTTTTCGCAAAGTGTGAATATTTTTATAGCTTTTTCATTTACGATTTATTAAGATGATCTGGTTTTTTCCCGTTTTTCTTCGAGCAACGATTCAATTTATAATTTCAATATTTAAAATTCTCCGTTGACAATGAATTTTTGAAACTTTATTCGAATGAATAATAACCGAATACTGATTCCCTCGACAAAGTTTGAATCTCCGTCTGTGGTAATGAATGAATGAATGAAGTGATTGAATAAATAAGGGAACCAAGTTTCACCCTGTACGCGTCGTTACCCCGAGGATGATCCCCGCGCGAAGGTTCGTTAGGTCCGCATGAACCATTGGACAATACTTAATCCTCTCTAGCGCGAATTTATGTCACCGATTATGCACGCAGTTTTAGGATTCGTTACGGTAGACGCGCGGCGCGGACCTCGTCTGCAGGGGTTCATCTTCTGATAATTCAATTTCGAATCCAACTTCACGGTGTGTCTTCGTATATTCTCACGATCCCATAACGCGAACGCGATCAGCTTCAGGATATCAGGAAAAATATGATAATCGCCTGAAATGTGTGAATTAAATTTTTTCAAATATTTCAACATTCCTACTTGAAATATATCGGCGCTCTGGCTTCTACCGTGTTTCGTTAAGTTTCTAGTTTATATTCGAACGATGTTGGAGTTTTAGAACGAATAAACGTCACGTTTTCAAACAAAGTTTACCACACATTATTCACAAGCCGTTTAAATTACGTGCCGGTTAAAGAGTTCGCTAACTAATAGAGTCTGAGGTAATTCAACAGCTTCTTGACTCCCGTTTCCCTCGACCGATTACGATTACTCTCTTCAAATTGATTATAATAATAATTTTTTAATGCAAATCGAAAACTCTTATCCCTAATTTAATCAATTTGAAGCTTCATATTCCCATTCATAACGTAAACCTGGAATTAAAATCAAAATGACCGTAAGATTCTCTTCGCTTCTTGACTAAATAAGAACAATTCAAATGAAAAAAAAATGGATAGAAGAAAATAAAAGCTCTAATATTTCAAAGAGAATCGTGAAACGCTACCCACACATAGGCGATGCTCGCACAAGTTCACCCTGGGGTTTTATTTCGCCTCTTTGACGAAATAAAAGTCGTCAAGTTATTTCCGTCTGTCTGCTCGTTGAGGGATTGTCGAATCTCGAGTCGATTCCCAGAATGCAAATTAATAGCCGATCATGCCTCCGTCGCTTTGTTGTGTTTTTCCCGCTTAAAATTCAATCCTCGAGCCAAAGAACCCGGGGATTCTTAGTTTTAGGTCCGCACGTGACCCGCGAGCCGGTTTTATTCGCTGCAATGCGTTCCACGAGCGGAGAACAATCGAGTCTCCGGATCTGTGAGCTGCACCAACATGTCAGAGGGTCGCCTTTTGCTGGTAGAAAAATTCCCAATCAACGAAATGGGCGGCCGCGGATTAACCGGGCTGATTCAATTATCCTCTCCGTCATATTGGAGCCCGGCTATCGAGTGTCGGGACATAAAACAGCTTTTTACGAAGTATTGTGATCGGCGTATGACCCGGAGGCAGCGTCGAAATCCGCGCGGGTCAGGCTCTCGATAAATTTAAATTAAACCGTTTTTCGGTTCCCGAGGTGATTTACACGCCACGGGGGGATGCGCGGAGGGTTTGTATCAATCACTGTGAAAAATGAATCGCTGCAGTTCTTATACAGCGCACACGCAACGTTTAATGGGCGATGATTCATTCAATTGTGATTTGCGATCCGACGATTTCAATTTATAACGTGGGGAGCAAAAGCTCAAGTCGCAGTTCGATGACCATCTGCCGCTCATTCCGCATCGATCATTCTCGAAAGATTGATACTTCTGTCTTTGAGAATCGAAAATACACAATGCCAGCCACTCCCTACTTCGCTACACGTTATTTTACTTCTATCTGGCCAGGAGTCAAGAATCCAAGTCGAGGATAATGACTCATTCGATCCTGTTTCAAGCTACACCGTTAGAATAAAAAATAGCACGATTCATCCGGTTCGAATAAAATTATACAAATTTTCTTGGTTCTTGGTCACGATTTGTGTCGATGAAGAGGAGAATCTGCAGCATCACCCGATCTCGCATCGATTAATAACGTCGGGTCGTTTCGGAACGCGTATCAATCATCTTTGGGTGAATCAGAGTCACTGTCTTTGAAACTTGAATTCACTTTCCTGAGGAATCGCGTGATTTGGCTGCGGATCAAAGAGCCAGAAGCCTAGATCGACTACTCGGAATACAAGCCTGACTCTTGTAATTTTAGAAACGGATTCGGGCCCGAGGTAAAGACACTAGAATTTCTACCAGCTATGCACACGTTGCACAAGTCTGATTAATTAGTCGAGTCCGATCTAGATACGGGAGTAAAGAAATTTGAATTACCGTTTGTCCACAGTTTGCTGAAAAACTCGAGCTTCTCGATTGCCCGAAAGTTTCTCAAACGAGGATCTCGAATATGAAAATTTGCACGAATTTAATGTGCAAATTTCACGAACTTCCGGCCTGATCCGAGTGTGTGCACGGAGTTTAATCCGATTTTGGCTGAAGCAAAGTGACGCAGGTTGGCGAGAATTATCTGTTTTGAGAAATTATGTCGGGAAGCAAGGAAACTTTCGTCGCCTCTGCCAAGTTCTCGTATATCCGGTTCTTCGTTGAAACGAGTCCGTTAACACCGCGTTTCGTGACTTCTACGTCTTTGTTATTCCGACGTTCTAAGACGAGCAGAACCCCGCTCGTTTCATTTGTCATTAGGCACGAGGAGCAGGACTGTTATATCGTCGAGGAAATAACCCGTCACCGCCAAAACGTTATTCAAACAACTTTTTTCGGTATAACTGTGTGCACAGTGCGGTGGAGGAAAAAGTTGCCTAGTTATACGGACAGAGCTCCTTATAGTCGCGTACAAAAGACGTCTAAGAAACTTAATAAACTCCGCAATAGGAGAATGAGCTTCCAGAGACAACTACTTCAGACTTATGCAATTTATTATTCAAGAGCGGAGGCGTGATACTAGTGGATAGTTTATATACGGTTATTCATAATTAGATAAATATTTGCGAATAATTAATCCACCTGCACTTTTAGAAATAAAGCGTTAAACCAGGTTCAGTAAAAATTGCATGTTGATTTCAATATTTTTTGTTGCATTATTGAATGAAAAAAAATTGGCAAAACTACATAAGGAATGTAAAAATGATATAAATTTGTGTTCTATCGACATAAAAATAACACAAATACAGTGAACCTAATACGTGTGTTGAATTTTTCGAATTTTTCTAACAAAGTGCGAGGATTCTGATGCCTTTTATTTTATCACTCGGATATAAAACGACTATTTTTTGCGATTCATTAGCGGAACTTTGAACGCTGGAGCTATGAGAATTTTTGTCATTTAGGTATAATTACGTTGGAAGTTTGATATTCACTCACAAATTTCAACGGTAGAAGGGTTTTCGTCGAGTTTTACAAATTTGCTTGAATTTCGCTGTCACTAATCGGATTGTCTTCCAAAATGCTAATTTTTTCAAATATTTGTACAAGACTGAGGAACGAATGTTGACAGTGGTTTGGTTTTGACCTTGAGAAAAAAATTTCACGAATCCTGATTGCGAACTTTCGGATAGCAGGAAATAGCGGCAGGTTTAAACTGCAGGGTACAGAAATGCTTCCAGACCCAACCTATTTTCGCGTCTATTGAAGAGGAATATATCTATCGTTCCCATCAGGGTCTGGAAACTCTTTGAAAAATAAATTGTTAGGCCCTCCGGATGCAGCCGATTCTAGAGATAGATCCTCGGCCCTCAGGTATATCCACCGTTCCCAGGTACAAAGATTCCATTCCGTGTAATTAAGTATTCTGCTAATAGATAATTTTACCAAAAAATTCTGTCCCTGGTATCTCGAGTCCGCCAATTTTCATCCCGTTTATGTAAATTCGAAAATTCTTCTTCGTCCATTATCGCTTTATTCGAAATTATGCAAAACAGTTTACGTATTCTCTCGTGTGCCAGAACCTGACGAAACGTTCGCAAATTACAACGAATTCAGAAGTTTTTAAAATCCTCATAAATTTTTGAATGCCGATTTTTACCCAGGATTTCGGCTTCTGCACCACCTACGTGTCGCATTTGCAGTCGCAAGGTAGTGAATTTTCTTTAAGTGGGCGAATTTTATGACCTTTTGAAAAAGTACATAATTGCGGAAAGTTTGCGGTACCTGAGGACCTCCGGGCCTACCTGTCTCTCTGACACAAAGAAAGATTTTACTCGAAACTTGGCAGGTGCCCCGAGACCGAGGAGGAAATACCAGGTAGGCGAGATCCGTTGTCCAAAGTATCAAAACTCCTCAGGCCTTTTCGACGAGAGAAAGAAGAGAAGAAAAAAAAACCTTTGGTCTTCGGCATCCACAATGGGAAAAGGGTGCCCACGGATATGGGTATATTTACCTGCGGACACGACCTCCGTCCAGGTACATTGTGAAGTCTTCAAAGAACTTCCGAAGGACCCGAAATTCTTGTCAAATATTTCAAAATTCGCTCCGCTCTGGCGCTTGATTTTACGGTGTAATAAATTTTGAGAAACTTTCGCGACTTTATTCCCCGCGATTCGAGCCTAAGGAAAAATCGATTAGGTCGATTCGTTTGAAAAGAAAATTTTTCTGGTATGCAAATATAATCTCTTGGCATAATCAGGCTAATCGGGCTCAAGCTTCCTCTCGGTTACTCTGATCACTCATCCACCAATTAGTGTATCAATAAATCAACGTCGAGAGCACGATCTCGTTTCCAAAGGTAAAAATTCAATCAATCAAATCCGGTTTCCCGTGTGTATTTATTGTCTCAATCGATTCTTAGCGCTTATTGATATTTGTGAACGCGAATGTGACACCGCGAAATTTGAATTTGATTTGAAGAACACTCTTCGAGGACCATTGACAGAGTGGAGGGAATATTTCTGAGCGATCAAATTCAGATTTGGCAGATGCTATGTGCTCTTTTCCACATCTGTATTGACGCAACAATGGTTTCGTCGCAATAACGGAACGGTACTACCCGTGGACTTGGCTACTTGACTTTTGTAGCGGGGCACTTGGGCCCCACACACGACAATGAGCGTATGAATAAGCTCACTAAATGAGCCACATATGTTTTCCATTCCGACTCAATGGCCATTACGTTAATTCTTCTCTTCGGACTCTTCAGGATTATTATTCCATCATAATTCGATTACTTCCAGAGCGTCCGAGACGTAATCGAATCAATTTGCGATATTTGCATTTGCAGTTTTTTTTTCTTTCTTTCTTTCTTTACAAAGTCTGTCGTGTCTGTGAAAATGACGAAACACTCTTGGAAAAATATTCAAATTCTATTCGAAGTGAAATCGAGACGAGTGATGTGGTTGACTCATCGCTATCTAGGGGTGCAGTATTTGTCTACGTAGAATATCCGCGTGGATTTCGTACATAACCCTCGGTTTTTTGTTAGGGTATTATAATAATCCGAATTTGATTCGCAGCGTGGTTGGGGTTCTAATCCGTCTCTTGAACAAGGAGACTGTGAATATTCTCTGCGAAAATAATTTTCATTCAATTTCAGTTATACCTCAACAAGTCGTATCAGGAAAGTCTCAATTGTGTCTGAGAAATACCTGGAAGCTGCTCAAGAATTATCTCTGAGCCAGCCTTTGAATTCTGCAAATCTGACCTCAAATTCTTGACCAGTGGTTCAAAAAACCTTCGAGTACCAATTTTCATGAAAATCTGAATGTCTTTAGTTTTTTTTTTTTTTTTTTGCAGCATATTGAATACATTGAATTAAAATTTTGCAAAACTGTGGTTGATTTGATCGAATAGCTGATAGTTCGCAGGTTGTTGCTGCCAATAGCCATCAATTTTGTCAAAAGTAGAACAAACACACATGGAAGAAGAACAGGATCACCAGATGACGACGGCACGTTCATTAATCGTCTCAAAGCTATAATGTGTAAAAATACTGAAGCTCACGGTCAGGGCAAGTGCAGTGGCTAAGAATAGACATAAATTTGAGAACCTTAAATCCTTACGTCGCGACTAGCACGCACGACGCAATAACACAAGGGAGAGTCACGTTCTGCGAGTCGTATCGTGACCGACGAAACGGTGCAGACTTCTCCGCATCGTATGCAAATCCAAAAATAGTTTACGGTACAGAAAACAAATTCATTCGGTCTCGGAAGGATTTCCGAAAATTCAACATACGATGTCCAAGAAAATCTTCAATCAAACTGAACACTCTACCGAATTAAAGGGCTTGTGCTCGATTACATACCATTAGGGAAAAAATGGAATGCCATTCAGCATCAGACGTATGAATATGAACGAACAAGTCAACGTTTTTATCGTCAAATTTGTGGTTAATTGTATTTAAATTACATTTTTTTTCACATGTCCTTTTTTAGTGGAGCAACTCAACACGCGTTCTTCTGCAATCAAGTCTAGCAATTTTCCCTTATCTCTTCCGAAGGCAAAATGAGTTCAGTATACGAATATCTTCAGAGTTTTGAATTACGTTTTATTACCAATTATTCCATTCGAAAAGTTGACGCGTGGGTTTCGAATTACCCTGCCCCATATGCTATGGGAAAAGAAATTCAATGTCCTCCAGATCACGAGCTTAACGGTCACGTATCAACCCTGATGAAATATTTTGCATAGTGGGATCAGCGGACGGAGGTAAATCGAACAAAGGCTCCGTTCTACATATTCAGTCTCGACTATGAGGCGAGGCGCACTTATATCAGTCAAAAGTGCAGGGCGACAGACCGTCTCCATGCGTGCAACAAGGTCTTGATGGTGCCATGTAGTAGGTGGACATAGGTACTGAGAGAATAACCCATAGGGTATGAATGCATTATTCAAAAGGGCCGTGCCCAGCCATAACGGGCGCGTAGATTCTCCGTATAACCACCCCGACGTAGCAGCCATGCCTGTATCGAAGGATACGCGTATACAAACTGCATTAACGTTACTTCCACTAGATTAAACCTCCATACGATACCGTTCCTGCAAAGTATACATTTGCTCCATGTTGGACACTGGATGAACGTCCAGCATGCGACATGTGACGCGCGACATGCGACTTGGTTTTCGACAATGAAACCAGTTGGCGTTGTCTAATGGCCAGCGGGGGGTAGCTAAATTTTCATTTCATTGCCAATTGACCGTTGATTCCTGAGAGACGAAATTATCTCTTCGTTTCCACGTGTCATTATCATTAAATGTGTGCTGTAAGAATGTGAGATAAAACCGTACACTGTATACCTGCCGCAGAGATTTTTTTTCCCTCTTCTTTTTCGGGGTAAACTTCCGGATGAGCATAAATCTGAACGTTATCAAAGTAAACAGAGTCGTGCCAACGTTCAACTACTGACAGTCATGATAGGGGCTGCTGTGAAACGAGTGTGGAATTTTTATTCTGTCTTTTTTTTTTTTTTTTTTGTTACTTGTAAATTTTCGGGGTCCACCGGCGCGTAATTTCCGGGATAATACCACCTATCTCTGGTTTATCGGAATTTTTGTTCAGCTATTCGCACGGGCTCGCAACGTAATTTGACTCTTCTCCTCTGCATACACTGTTGGAAATAATCTGTGTAAATGTTAAATTTTTTGCGTGTTAAAATTTTTGTGTCATGTTTAACTATCCTTTTGAGTCGTTTCAACATTCGCGAATTATGTCAATGCATCAAAAAGTGTTAAAGCCAAATGTAACACAAAAGCCGCTCATTTTAACACAAAAATCTCGTTCGCTCCTTAATGGATATGAAAAATGTTAAATTTGTGTTGTTTCGTCAACACAACACACCATTTTATGTAGAAATGTACTACTGACAAATGTTGAAATGATAGAAGAACAAAAATGGCCACCGTCATCGGATTTTGCCTGTTACTACGTGTCGTGCACGGTCTTCTCAACTCGACAATTCGATTTTCTGACAAAATCTGTGAAAAATGTGCTACGCTAACTCAATTTCATTAACTGTACATCTGCAGAAATGATATCAAGGAAAAAGTTGTTTCTTTTATTAAGCGATGGTATAGCGTAGTGGTTAGGGCGTGCGACTCGTAATGCGAACACCGGTGAGCGTCCCGGTTCAAACCCCGGCTAGGATTAGGAATTGCGAAATTTATCACTGCGAACTCGAAATGCGTTTTTCTTCACATGTATGTTTAAATATGCGTTGAAATATCCTTTACTAGTAATATCTAACAGCGTGAGCATCGAAAACAATCTGTTTTTTTTAATTTCAATTTTAGTTCCAGCCATTTACTTATGCATTTTCCACGCATATTGAAAGTTGAAACAACATACGATTTGACATTATCGTTCTGTTCAATTAACTCAAGAGTGCAGTGTTAAAATTACAAAACAATATGTTGAATTTGTGTTAATTTTTACAACCATTTCGTTGTGTCAACGCTTGACATTAATGGCTTGTGTCAGATTAACATATTTTTTATAGTGGACCTACTGGGACACGCGAAAAATGTTGAATTTAACACTTTTTTTCTAACAGTGTATCGTCATAAACGAAAAAACCACCCCCTGCTCTTCGCAATATATAAACATAAAGAGACCTGGACCTTCATTCACACGTTCTTTTTTTTTTCTCTCTCAGGGCCTGGTGCCAAACTTCAAACGCTTTTTGCAGAAAAAATTACTTTTTTCCTTCTAGTCAGTGTTCAGAATTTTTCTAACCGATAGAAAATGTACCGGATTCTAGGAAATCGCTTTACAACCCTGAATTATGTTCTCGGTCTGTTTGCCCTGAGTCTAGACACTACGGGTATAGTTTTAGTCCTGAGACGGAATGCGGATCGACCAGCAAGTGAGATAATATTTTCTTTCTCATTAGCCTATTAATAACCGAGTTTGGTTAGCCCCTAATTTCTCTTCTCGCATTTTCTCCGCCCCTATATCCGTCGTCAGTCAGCAGAGCCATGATTCTCCGGGTTCTGGAGACTCCTCGACTTTTGTCGAGAGCCGGGAAGACTATGAGAGCGAGGAGACTCCCTTATCTTAAAACGTTAAAGCGTATTTAACCCGTGGTTTAAATTCAAGACCATACTCGGGGCGCTCGCGCCACCCCCCCCCCAAGTGTACCTATAGATCCATCTTAAAACCATTTTTCACCCTGTTACAGAAACTTGCGACTCGGAGGCTGCAACGTGGAGAAAATATTTCAACGTTGATAAACAGCGGAGCGTCGAATTTTGGTGAGCATGAATATATTTTTCATCCCCTATTTTTCTCCCGGCTTTGTCACCGTATCATCTTGACAAATTTGCGACATACGAGAGTGCCAACGCGGTTCGGGTGGATTAAGATCAGGCGTACATACTTTTCTTCTTTATTAAATCCGATTTCACCTTCAGGCTTTGGGTCTTCATCATATGAATGAGGGAAATTGGAAAACGAAATTTTTGGACCAAGTTATCAGTAAAAGAGTGTCTAGATTGTCGCTAAATTTCGATAACCGACCATACCTTATCAGAGGATTTTTTTTCTCAGTTTCCCTCATTCACGTGGTGAATAATTGCTCCCCGAAGAAAACGAGACGTCGAGAGACACAATCGAATCAATCGTGTGTCTGAAACCTTACGACGAGTGATTTTTCAGAATTAACTTTGAATAAGATATTAATGATTCTCGAAGACCGAGGAATAAGGGCGGTGAAAAAATCCTCCCCAAGGCTATGATAAAGCCCTAAATAACGAGATGCGCGAGAAGAAGTCCCATCATGATATGATCCTTGCGTATAAGTTCGCCGATTCAAGGGTGGTTTGTCGACGGTAGAATTTTCTGGTACACAAACACAGACTTCCATTTCTGCTTGTATCACCCGTTACAGAAACAGATTATCCAATCATACCGAGCTTTGATACGCTTCAGTGAAACCCGTCCGACCGTGACTTAACTCTCTCTGTCTCTTACTCTCCTCCCCGTGGTTGGTAGATAGTAGATAGTAGATAGTAGATAGTAGATACCATATATTCGCATGGTATGTGTAGGCATTACATACGGCATGTGCAGTTTGAATTCGAGCTGCACGTCTGCAGCGAGTTATACATTATGTATAAATTTAATATAGGTACAGAGTATTGAAATTCCGGTAGAAGGAGGAAACGGAATGAAACAAAGGGGATCATGGAGCTGCGGCATTACACCGTGGTTCCAATTCTGCATATACATTTTCTATCTCGATGCGAAAATATATACTAGATACATGTGCGATAGAACGGAACGGATTATATATATATATATAGGGTTTCGCGATGACGTCAGGATAGGAAACGGAAATAGAAATTAGGATGGAGGGAGCGGGGTGAGAACGCTATCCGAAGGGATAGAGATAGGGACAGAGACCCTTTTTACGACAATGCGAACATATAAAAGTTATTTATTGAAACGTAGTTATGACAGCGATATAAAATACCATAGGAATCGGATTTCGTCTCGGAAAAGAAGAAGGAGAAAAAAAGAAAATAGCATCAGGAGGTGGCCCAGCTATGATTCACGAAGTTTTTTCTACGTTCGTTTTTAAATCCGGGAATATTTCTCTCGGCCCACGCTTTCACGCCGTTTGTGCAAATATTAATTCGATCTGGCATTTCGGTATTTATCCAAGAGTCGTAAACCAGATACGGAATTGAGGTAAACGACCACATTAAAAAATTCTCAACACAAGATTATCCGAAAAGGTATCGGGTAATGGTCACTCCACAAAGAACGGCTGGACATGTTCGAGAAGGTTTTTGTTAGAAATTTTTTACTATTTTAACAGTACAGTTTAATTTTTTTTCTATGATTAAAAATTATAATATAATTTATTCTACTAATTTTGGGGTGTACAATTTTTAGTTGATTAATTCTTCCGAGTGATGAAAATCCCCACACGTACAAGGTGCCCGTAAATTAGTACGAAATCGTTTTGTAGGAAATAGAAATTACGTACATATAACGTAGTTTCTCCATCCATTTGTATCCCAGAATCGAATTACCGGTCTAACCTGATATTCTTTTTCCGTTCAGTCAATTTTCATTTTAGTATATTTACCGTTCAATTTTTTTACTTTCTATCGAATTACGTATAACTTTGGAATTAGTCATCCCAGAATGAAGATCTCGAAATTAGATTTCCGCTGGCGCCAGATGTTTCCTTATTCGGCGATCAGAAGAAACCAAACATCGGGTCATCTTTTCCCTCTCTTGTCAATCAATTCCGGTGATTCGAAGGAAAATTGATGCAAATCGAAGGCGCAGGGCTTGCTCAGGATGCGTACCTGATAAAAATTGAAGAGTCTCGCGAACCGCGTGCAGCCTAGGCTCGCGAAGCTCTTTTTTTATTTATTTCATCGTGTAACTCGAAGCACTATCCGAGAATACATAAGGTATGAGAGATCGTTGAAAAGCTTTCGACTGCTCCCGTGACAACACAAGTCCGCATATCCAGGAGGTGAATTATTTATGAGAGAAAAAAGTTTCACGTCCACGCGTTACCTTTCGTCCCGCCCGCGGTCCGAGTCACGGATGTCCTGATACCTGCGGAATAGTCGCGAACTCGGCTGACGTTTGACCCCGCGGGGTCTATAAACCCTGATTTGTTCTTTGAAACACCCCCCGCGGATACTTCTAGTCATTTTCCTATGTGACGTCACCGTTTTACCGCATCGTCAATCGAAAATGAGGTTAGCTCTCGGCGGTATGCGATGTCAGGGGGTTGCGCCGTGCTACCGGTCTTCAAAGGGCGATTTGTCGACAGTCGACACGACAAAGACATTAGCGAAGCCCTCGCCATTAGGAGAAAAATTGGGGATGAGGATGAGAATGGGAATGGGAATGGGAACGGGGATACTGCCAGACCCGGTCTCCTTGCGGAAATTCTAGTTAGGCGTTCTCAAAGCGATGTCACGGGACAGTAAATTGATTCACTCCTCATTTCATTTCGGGTGAAATGAAAAAAAGAATGAATCTAATTTTCCTGAGAATCCTGATGGCACGAGGAAGCCAAATTTTACACTCCTTCCCCTGTCGATGTAGTGCAGAAATGTACCAGCTAAAATGATCCACTCAACTTTCTTGTGTTCTTTTTCTTAAATTCATTTTGACATTCTTTCAATAGGTACGAAATAGTATTCAGAGTGAGAATATCTGGAAAAGCCACAAAATTAATTGGCAGGAAATCCTGGAATTCAGATTTTTGGTCCCAGCTAAAATGATTCACTTAATTTTTGTGTTTTTTTTTTTAATTCATTCAATTTTTTTTTTATATCGTTTCAATTCAAATTTAGTATTCCGAGTTGGAAGACCTGAAAAAGACAGAAATTTTGTATAGAATATCAGGATTTTGTTTGGTAGTATAATATTTAATTAGCAACCCATCGATAATTTGTACAGAGAGTGAAATTGAAAATTGTTTTTTCTGTACCATCATAATTTGAAGTACTTTAAATTGTCTGTTAATAGTTCTCGCTCTTTTTAGACACAGTTCAAAAATTGTGTCTTGCAAAAAATCTGCTCAAGTCTTTTGTCAATTCTGTTTAGATTTTGACACTTTTTACTTCTGCTGAATTCAAAATGATAGAAATAATAATAAAATGAATAATTTCACATCGAAATGAAAATTCAAGGGGACACTGAACGAATCCCTTCAATACCGTGCGAAAAAAAATACGATTTCACCCCGAAAAAAAAAATGCTGCAGATACTTTTTCAAGATCATGGCATAAACAAAAAACAGTTGTGAGTTGAATTGCGGTTCGCATATATAGATCTGCGATAAATTCGCGGTGTCAAAATCCAAGGCTCAAACTTTATGCGAGGAACTGTGAAAAAGTTTCTCGTCGACGTCACGCGACACTTCAAGCTTGAACCCTTGGCACGAAATGTGTCATGAATGGGTGAGCGAACGACTCTTCCAGCCACACAAACCCAACACTTGGGTTGATGCCTATCTGCCAGCCTGTAAATAGACAACTTGGCGCTGACTCTTTTGCCGAATTTCTTGTTACGATTTCGGGCAAACGAATCCCACCCTTGTCGGACGTGGCGTACAGCCAGAGCTCCGAATAAAAACGTAAAGGGTTCGTTTAGGGTTCGCGTGTCGAGGAGTGTCGTGACCCGGCGGGTTTTTTTGGTCGCGGAAAATCCTCTTGTCACGAGATGAGAAGCGCTTTTCGTTTCTTCCTCTTCCTGAATAAATTTCCTCAGACAGCTTGTCAGTTGTCACCCGAAGCCGCGGACATCCTGTTTGACATTTTTCGTCTAAAATTAAACCCCCGGGGAAAAATGAGCCGATGACCATCAGCGTCTGCCAGAAAATCGTTGATAATTATTTTTAATTAAATTCCCTCATTAACGTCGCGTTCGAAGCATCAATTATGAACACCCTCAGCCCCGACACTCTGCTAGCCAAAATGAAACTGATAACGGAATAATGACCAGGAACTTCCGGAACGGAAATTCGATCGAGCCATTCAATAATTTATCGGGTCTAGAGACTACTTGGCTACTTTTCTCTTGGGATAACAAAGACGGAGAGTGTCTATAAAAAAATTGAACCTCATAGTAGGACAAAAGGGGGGAAGAAGCTAGATTTTGTCGGATAACATTTTTTACGCGTAAAGACCCCCGGCTCGACCATCTGTCGAGGGATGCTTGAGGTGAGCAGGATGATGATTTCGAATCTTTTTGTGCGCTCGTTCATAAGGAGGAGAAATAAGAAACTGACGTTTGTTGAGTCTATATGCTGCGAGAACGGAGCAGGAATGCGAGGAGAGGAGAATAAGGAACGTAGAATGATAATAATAAAATAAATAATTGCATTCTCAGAGCGTCTCGCGAATTTTTATTATATCACGAATGAGCCAAAAAAAAAAAAAACTCTGATCTCTTGAGGTTTCACATTCGCGAAATGTTTCATAACACAGTGTTTAACTTTTTTAAATAAAAGCTTTTTTCAACCTCTCAAAAACTCCTCTCACTAGTTTGACCAAACTTGAAAAGTTCGTGGAATATATAATTATTTTCTAAGGAGGCGTCGGTGTGACGATGGAGTTTCAAGTTTAGAGTTTCCTCCAAGATATAATAGAATGTAGGTCCAGCGACGCTGTTTTCTATAGACTGAAGCAGAAGTTAGTTTCTTATACTTCCTCACTACCGTATCCGGTCTTCAATCTCTATTTGGTAGCGAAGACCCGCGATCCAACAAAGGCCGTGAAATCTATCAGGCAGTAGATCAGTTAGATCTCTTCTAAAGGACACATCATGACCACACACGAGGATAAGAGAGTATATCTTTCATTGTGTAAACAGAAAAGTCACGAACAGATGGTCGCGAGTGTGTGTGAATACATGCGCACGTATCCAGAAGAGCGGAATAAAAGTTAGCCATAAAAGTTTAAGTGGCCGGATCATAGGCATGCGAGAATAAGGGGGGAGGCTTTGAATAATTTAAAAACATCGATTCTACGAACCAACAACTTTGAACAAAAAAAAAAAAAAATGTATATGGAAAGAAGAAAAGAAAATAACCATAAAGTTTCGTCGTTTTATCAAACGTTTTTTCGTTATCCTCAGTGATAAAACAATGGTCGATCAATAAATTTCGTTAATCCCTATTTTTAACGGGTTGAATTTTTTTTCTACTTACATAGTTTTCATCATTATTGAAACAGAATTTTACTCATATTCGCTGGCGGGGGACGAATATAAATATAAAAATCTTGGGAATCATATTGGAAAAGTTTTTCACAACTAAACTGTTCAAGTAAGGAAAAGTTTCGGCTTGAGAAAGCAACAAAAAATTGACAGTCTCAGTAAAACTTGAACCGCTCATCCCAGACTCTGTACATGGATACGAATCTGTACACATTAGTTTTGGGAGGTCCAATTATAGGTGAAAAGATTTACACGCTTGTTATATTTATCCCGTTCCTATATTAATAGGAAACGTTCGTAATTATATTTATTAGAGTACAAAATAGAACTATCTCATTCGATGGACGACGTGTGACTGAGGACTAATCCACAGTGTCTCTTTGTGTACGACCAGCCACAAGTCCTCTTCGTCATACATATACAAACATACACATATAAACAAAACCCAAGAAACTCAAATATCTCAATACTTTCCCTTTTTGAGGATTTTGTTTATTTTTCTTTTGATCTTTAATTACTTATGAAACCACTCGAATTCCGATATCGTCACGCAGACGATTGAACTGATCACGAGGTAAAGCTTTTGTTAAAATATCAGCACGCTGACTAGCACTTGGAATATAGTCAACAGCAATGTCTTTGACCTTCATAACCCTTTCACGGATAAAATGATATTGCACATCGATGTGTTTAGTGCGTTGATGGAATTCTGAATTTTTTGTGAGACGAATCGCACTTTGATTATCAACGTACAACTTAGTTGCACCTGCACAAGGATAGTCAATATCATTTAATACCTTTCTCAACCATACAGCCTCTTTTGCTGCCGCACTCGCTGCTACATACTCGGCTTCTGTCGTGCTCAGGGTTACAATTTTCTGCCTCTGGGAGCACCAAGTCACGGGTCCATTTGCAAACTCAAAAATGTACCCTGACGTTGATCTTCGAGTGTCTACATCCCCTGCATAGTCAGAATCACAATACCCTATAGGTTTTAGAACACTCTCACTACCCTGATACATTAAGCCATAATTGTACGTTCCTTTCACAAATCTCAAGATTCGCTTTGCGGCTTCCCAGTGATTTCTGTCAAAATTATTTACATATCTACTAATAAGATTTACAGAGTAAGCTAGATCAGGTCGCGTAACATTTGATAAAAATAGTAACGAACCAACAATTTCTCGAAACGGCAAGCTAGCGTTCGAGGATTCGTCCTCTTCTGATAATTTCAGATGCACACCTTGCTCCATTGGAGTACTGACTGGCTTACAATTGTCCATGCTAAAACGTTTCAAAATTCGTAACGCATAATCGGTTTGATGTAAGTGAATGACACGCCTTTCGCGATCTCTTTTGATCTGAATGCCTACAAAATTGCTTGGCTCGCTGACAACTATCTCAAATTCGGTTTGCAATGCAACAATGATGGAACCGAGTGTTTTCCTAGTTTTAGACAATATAAGCCCGTCATCTACAAAAAGCAGCAAAAACACTCTCTCTCCATTCACGCTTCCACAAAACAACGAATTTTCGGAGTCGCAGCTCTCGAGACCATAACGTGATAGAAAAGACATGAATCTTTGATTCCACACTCGTGACGCTTGTTTCAAGCCATACAAAGATTTATTCAACTTGCATACCACTTCACTGTCACTGTCACCTACACTTAGTCCTTCAGGTATCTTCATAAAGATGTCCTCTTCAAGTCTTCCGTACAAGAACGCTGTTTTAACGTCAAATTGAATGATTTCCAGATCTTCGTGAGCTGCTAGTGCCAGTATCACTCTTATTGAGTCGAACCGCACCACCGGTGAGAAAGTCTCCTCGTAGTCGATCCCATACACCTGACTGAAGCCTCTCGCACACAAACGAGCTTTGTAGCGAATTTCTTTCCCTGCTTTTCGATGCTGAACTTTGAAAACCCATTTTGAATCTATTAACTGGCGTCCTTCAGGTCGTGGAACAATAGTCCATGTTCCATTCTTCTCATGAGCATGAAGTTCTTCGGCTATTGCCTTCCGCCAGTTTTCAGCATCAGGTCCTGAGATAGCATCCTGAAAACCCTTTGGCTCGTTGAATTCTGCTACACAAACTTCATACCTGTTTGGTCGTTTGATACTGCTTCTATCTCTCAGGCGAGGTACTGTATTGTTGACCTCTTCTTCTCTCACTTCTGATACAACAACTTGCTCTTCTTCTGCAACTCCTTCAAGAAGATCCGGATCGGGAGCATCCTCGTAATCATCTGATTCAATTTCAGAATCTCCTGCTGGCAGTTGGTTGTCTTCGATGTCGTTGCTAAACAATTCCAAAATCAGTTTCACAGCTTCTGGATCTTTGCATTCACCTGCTTTGAAATTTTCATCAAAAACAACATCCCTGGACACTAAAACTTTATTTGTAGCTGGATCATAAAGTCTATAGTTCCTAGAGTTTCTTTCATACCCAACTAGCACTGTCTTTTTAGCCTTGGGATCAAACTTTTTACGTAAAACTTTCGGTATATGTACGAAAGCCTGTGAACCAAACACTCTCATGTGGTATAACTTGGGTTGTTTACCCACCCAAAGTTCATACGGAGTACAATTACCAGAACGACTTGATGGTGTTCGATTTAGCGTATAAACTGCAGTGTTTATAGCCTCACCCCATAGAAAGATAGGGATGTTTTTCGCATAAAGCATAGTCCTTGCACACTCCACCAAAATCCTATTCTCCCGTTCTGAAACACCGTTTTGTTGAGGTGTATATGGAGCAGTTGTTTCCAGAATTATCCCTCGATCCGCTAGATAACGTTTCATTGCATCGTTGCAATATTCGCGACCGTTGTCGATACGAATGACCTTTAAACAACGATTGAATTTGTTGTAAACTGTCCTTTCAAATTCCTTGAAACGGTCAAAAACGTCGGATTTATGTTTCAAAAAATATACTAGTCTGTACCCGGAGGTATCGTCTTTGAAGACCAAAAAATACCTTGCTCCACCGAGTGAGTCCACCTGCATCGGTCCACAAACATCACTGTGAAAAAACTCACCCACTTGCCACAAAACGTCCTCAGTTTCCTTCTTTTTAAAAGGTAACCTGTGTGATTTTCCAAACTGACACGCTTCACAAAACAGGTTATCGTCAGAGGAAACCTTGAGACCTTTAACCAGTCCTGTATTAGCCACTTTTGTCAACACTTTCCTATTCACGTGTCCCAGTCTTTCATGCCACAGTCTCGCGTCATTTTCGAACACTACATTCGCTTCGTGGCTCACGATCACTTCGAAAAACATACGATAAATTTCGTTTCCTTGTTTGAGACCTTGAGCGATCACTTTTCCATCAAACAGTACTTGAACATCTTTGCTACTGAAATTCACGCACAAGTTTTTCGATGTACACACACCAACAGAGAACAAGTTCTTTCTTAACTTCGGCACGTAAAGAACATCTTCGATTCTCCCTTCGATCCAGTGACCGTCGACAAACTTCTTGATACGTATCGTTCCCGAGCCTTTTACTTCACAGGAACCATTATCCCCTAGGAAGATTTTTTGATTCTCGCAAGGAGAAAACTCGGCGAACCATTCTCTTCGGTAAGTTAAATGTCGCGAAGCACCACTGTCGGTTATCCAAATGTCTGCGATGTCCATTTCCATGAACCCAGCGGCTTTACTACACATCGCAGTGTTCGAAATTTCCTTTGGCGCGACTGTGGTGGCTATGAACGCACCGTTGAAATTTCCGTTGGAACCACTGTGTTTATCACTTTGTTTATTTCTCTCGTTCCACTTTCGCTTTCGACACCTTCGAGCTATATGTCCAGGTTTCTTGCAATAGAAACATATCAAGTCACCTCTGTTGTTGCCTTTCGTAACTTGTTTTCCTCGGTCATTGTTGAATTCAAATTTTTTCTGTCCTCCAACGCCCATGGCAACAAAAGCGCTCGTCTCTTGATCATCATTCGATGTATAGCGTTTCTCCTCCTTGATCAAGCGTTCCTGCAAATGTGCAATCGTCTGTTTGTCCGCATCCACGCTATCCCATGCCGTCACAAGAGCGTTGAATTTTGAGGGCAATGTACCGAGGATTTTTGCCATAATAGACAAATCTGAAAGGTTTTCACCAACGTCCTGGAGAGCTCGTGCTGTGTTTTGCACCTTAGAAATATGCTGTACGACAGAGTCTGTTGGATCCATACGATACTCATAAAACCTCTGCATTAGAATAAGTTTATTGGTTTCAGATCTTTGTTCATGTATGGATATCAGCTTCTTCCACATCTCGTTAGCTGACATACAGGTGATGATATTCTCAACCTGCTCCGTCGTCATCGCAGTCGAAAGTATGAATATGCCTTTGGCATCGTCTCTGAGCCATTGTTTACCTGCTGCACTGGACAAATCTTCAGGTTTCACTCTCACTCCAGCCACTACGTCATGAATGCCCGTTGCCTTCAACACCGCGTTAATTTGAAATTTCCAAGTTTGAAAATTCGTTCCATCGAATTTAGCCATGTGGCTCAACGCAAGTTCCGTCGCCATTACGCTTACTAGGCGTCTTCACAATTTTCGTGGAATACCGTCGCGACACACTTTTATCTATACCGGAAACTTTTCACGCTACCCTTACTGCATGACCTGGGCCCATAACCTTTTGGGAGGTCCAATTATAGGTGAAAAGATTTACACGCTTGTTATATTTATCCCGTTCCTATATTAATAGGAAACGTTCGTAATTATATTTATTAGAGTACAAAATAGAACTATCTCATTCGATGGACGACGTGTGACTGAGGACTAATCCACAGTGTCTCTTTGTGTACGACCAGCCACAAGTCCTCTTCGTCATACATATACAAACATACACATATAAACAAAACCCAAGAAACTCAAATATCTCAACACATTAGGCTCAAAGCAATCTCTTAAGTAACGAACAAAAGGCGTCGGCTCGGTCGTCCTGGTTTAAACCGTGAGAGAAAATGGTCTAAATCTTATAAAACAAGGCTTTGTTATTTGCTTGCGGGTTCAGAGTTGCCAGAGTTCGTTTCCACAAAGTTTTCCCCGCGTTAATTATTTTCCTTACTTCGTCAGGTTAACTTTTGACGCTTTAGCCACCGCGACGGGACGGTCGAGGATCGATGAATAAGGAACTGCAAAGATTTTACAATTTCGCAAAGTTTTTTTTCCAATTATTCTTCTCGACTCGGTATGAGAATCGGGGTAGAATTTTAATTGTGCCGCGAGAAAGAGTCGCAGGAATTTTTCATCCCCCAAAATTCTACCTGAAGCAGAAGAATAACAGAAGTAAAATATCCGGAGGAGAATAACCGCAGGTTTCGAGGCGAGTCCGGCTATCCAACGGAGCAACTTTAATTCTGACACTAATCAAATGAGAACTGGACGGGTCCGGCGAGCGATCCCGGAGGATAACGATCCTCGTCGCAAAAGTTGAACTCGTTAAATATTATTAAAAGTAGTTTCACGGTTTCAAAGGTTTTTACAGCCACGTTCGTCACGGGCGGGGAAAGAAGCAAAGAATCTGGAGACCCTGAAGGATTTGCCTCTAATTCAACCCAATTCTACTTTTTCCACTTTCGGCTACAATCCAGGTGAAATTATGACCACAGCTTATCTGGGTAATTCGGTCGGGATTTATCACTCTCGTTATCGTTATCATTCCCACTCGAGAGTGATGTCACCCTCGTTACTATTCACGCGTTAGACACGCGTCCGAGTTTCTTAATTAAACGGTCGTTAAAACGATGGGTTGTTGCCAAGGAATTTTTGCTCAATTAGGTATTCCATTTGCGTCTTTGAAATACAAAAACAAGAACTTGGGTAAAGTCGCACGCGAGACGCCTTCAAATCGACCTTAGAACCGTTGTTTTTGCAATTTCAAAAAGTTTAGTGACCAGTGAACAGTTCTCATTACAGTCATCATGAAATTCTCTTGAAATTTGACGTGTGCTTTGGAAATAGCCTCGAAATCTTAGGATTATGAATTTTTTTGAGGGGTTCAGAACATTCGCTCATTGCTGACCAGTTTAGATATGAAAAGGTAAAGGGGAGATTAAAGGGGAGGAGAAAAGATTTAAAAAAATTAGTCAGCGAGGATGTCGATAAAAGTGAAAATAGAATAAGGAAGAAGATAAAATTAACAGCGTAAGCATACAAACAGAAACAACAAGATAACAATGAACATGAAAATTAAAATGCAGGCGTAACATGAAAATGGAAGAGAAAATTTAAATAAAATTACGTATTTTCATATTTTGTGATCGTGCTGATGGACACGTGATTTTTATACTGATCAAATTCAAGAAACTTTGTTCAAATTTGATGGAAAATCGTCTGATTACACAGAAACCATTTTTCAATCCCTGGTTTACGGTGCACAGAGAAAAGAATTTGTTTAAATATATTGTCAAGCAAATATTTGCTACGGTCGAATGAATATGTTTATATGTTTACTTGATTCTGGCAAATATTAACTTTTGGTTGAAGAAAAAATAATCTGTGTCATGGCCAGTATTAGGACAATATTTACCGGAATCGAGTAAACATCATTCGACCGTAGAAAATATTGACTCGACAATGTTCAAGAAACCGATTACTTGAGTGAAACAAATTTTCTTTATCTGCCTGAAGGTCTTTGAGTTTCTATATTTTTTGTATCCAAATAAGGTCGAAAAATTATGCAAAATCATCGAGACGATAAGATTAATTAAGTTCAGAAAATTAGTCCGCGTTCTATCCCTCCATTTTAAACCCGCCATTTTGAATTTTGCCCGGGGTGAAACTACCGGTTTCACGCTTCGCCTATCCTAACAAAGTTTTGGGGACCCCTTCGCTCAGAGCCACTGGCTTAATTGTATAAATATTAAATTATTACGACAGTATGCGGGCACGGCGAAGCTTTGCTCAAACTCCTTCACCATTCGGCTCAGACGGATGATAATCAGACGCGTAAACGACATAAATCAACCTTTGGGCATGCGACACGGTGCTGAAAATCACCTTCAAAGCCTAACGCCGATTCTCCTCTTTGGAACGTTTCTCAATTCGTTTGGAATGGCAGCGGCGTTGATTTAGTGCTTTTCCGAAAAAGGAACCACCGCGCGATATGGATTTGTACCAGTTCTGAATATAATTACGGGATGGAGTCGTTCGAGTGGGTTTGGGCACAGGGATTAGCCCGTACACAGAGATTTGACTTATTCAGGTGGAATTGGAATACAAGCTGCTGCGTAAGGGCCATGGCACATGCCCCAATACAAAGATAAGATCCAAGATCTAGATTACATTGAAATTCGACGATGCGTAAAGCAAATTATACTCTGCTCACACGGCTCTTTGATCTCGGGTCAAAGAATCGATTTCAAATTTACCAACCGTGAGGAGAGTTGAACGGATTTTCCTAAACACATAGTTCTACCGATGCTGGAAGGAATTCCTACCTAGGATCCCACATAAGAGGAACCAGTCACTTGGAAATCGGAGATGGTCATTGTTAACATTTCCGTTAACATAAGTCAAGCATAATTTAAATTTTTCTAAGATCACAGGATATATCATTGATTACAATGACATTTTTAAGTTTATGTAGCAACATCGGAGAAAAGGTTTAACATGATGAGATTGTGGACGAAAGGAAAGCTAGAACTTGTCCGGTTCTCTACGAGGCATCTCGAAGGATGATTAAGTGATAGTAATTAAAAATAATACCCACTGGTTAATTTTATATTTTCTACCGCACATGCATTAAAAACTCGTGTTTTTTGCCCTCCTTAACGGGATTAAAGTCACAGTTTTTTGACCAGGGAAATGAACCGGGAAAAAAAAACTTGCAGCTCGACAAAGAAACACCTGCTTGCTTCCCTTGGTGCACAATATACTATTAATCCCAAATTTCAAGGTACATTTCTGGGAGAATTAAGCTCGATGGCCCCTTTGATCAAATATGAATACTATCCGCATTTTCGCAAGCTCGCGAGACTCGGCTAGACCTACACGGCGGAGAGTACCTAATTACTCTCGCGAGTGATTCAATAAATAAAGCTATCGTACAATAGGTATTTATGTGGCATGCGCAAAAAGTAACTCTTTATTCGGCAAGGTTATGTTTTTCGTACGAGCCGAAGGCGAGCACCAAAAACATAACTTTGCTGAACAGCCACTTTCTGCGCGCGCCATACAATATTTTTTACGGAAAAGGCATTAATAGTCACTTTGACGCCAGTTGAGTTCCGCACGAACTGCGCATAGGAGCTGCTGTAAAAGGTAGTAGAGAGGGGCTAACCTGCGGTATAAAGTCTTTATTCCGCAACTCTGATGCGCAGTTCGAAGTGCGCATGTCAAAGTTGCGGAATAAAGACTTTATACCGCAACTTTGAACTTAGCGGTATAAAGTGCCATTTGCCGGAACGAAAGCAGGCGTCAAAAAGTGACTTTTTAATGCCTGTGCCGTAAAAATACATAGATACGACGTTAGATTTGTAGAGGGTTTTATAACTGCGTGGAGGAAAGAGGCATTAACCACTATTTGTAAAGCTATTAATTTTCCGAAGCTCCAGCTACTACCGTAAAGCGATGAGTCATGTTTGACAAACGACATTCTGTACCGTTGACTGCATCAGTTTCGTGGACCACCCTTCGACCCCAGCAGCGAGCGTTATAATTCCCGCGTTATTGTTATTAGTATTTCAATTAAACTCGCGTCGTCTTAACGAACGGGATCGTTGAACGGTAGGTATAACTTTCCGCGTGACGTCACCGGGCGTAACGTCACTCCTCATCACGTACGTACGTCGCGTATACCAGTAGTTTTATAATACAATATCGTCTTGGATATTTCTCACGAGACTCGCCATCAACCCGATGAATATTCACTAGTCTGACGTCAGCCTTGGCCCTTTGAATTTTTCATGCCAAATATATTATTCCTCTTCTTCAATAACGATACGACCTGCGTACGTTAACTGTTATAAACGTGACACATTCAAAGATTCCGGAATCGATTTTGAACATGATAATTGCAGAAAGCATTTTGGTTTGACTAAAAAATGAAGAAATATGACGAAAATTGTCTTCCTTAATTTTTGTAGATTTTTTTTCTGAATGATTATGCAGGTTTTTATTCATTTTTTATCTGGATTGTGTGAAAAAAAAAATAATTGGTCCATATTTTCCACTTTTTGAAACGTCTACTGTGCAAAATCATTAAAAAGAAACAATTAAATTGCCTTTTTCATATACTTTCTTAATTTTTATCGGTTTTTTTTTTCATTTCATATTTTTATAATTCAAGAAAACCTAATTATGCCACATTTTTATTTTTTAAAACAATAATTCTATACAAAAGAGAATTTTACCGTGCGTATCTGTTTTCCGGGTTTGAGATCCGTGACCGGATGTTACGTCAAGATCGTTGAATCATTCGCGGGTTCGTTCAAGGATAATATTATTAGTCATTGCGTGAAACTATTGTAAATACTGAGTAATTTTATCCAAAGATAATCGTTAAACGATTCATTTCGCGGTTGAGTAAAGAATGTCTAAACAGTTACGACGCGTGAGATATTATAAGCGCGATGATTCGTTTATAGATTCAAATCAAGCTGTTATAATGTCTACCTATGTTGATTTGAGTATCAACGTTCAGGGAGTAATTTCCCTACTGCAAATTTCCAGGTGGAAATCTATGGATGAACCTATACACTGAAAAAAAAGTTGTGCTCCGATAGCAAGAAGTCTGGCTGCCTGAGCTATAATCGGTTTTCTTCCGATACCCGAACCACTATTCAGCTGTACGAGCGGAACAACTCTGCCTGACGTAGTTCAGCTATCCGAAGAATACGGTATCGCTGTAGGAGCTGAACGCGGAATAGCTTGTGCAGCAATACCAGTGTATAGCGTGATCTCCTGCGAATTCTCGCGCGCACAGCGAGAAGTCCTGCGCAGTTAGCTGTACGTCGCGCTCGTCTAGGTACACGGTATCGCTGCTACAGCTATACCAAGCATTGCTACTGCAGCGTACAAAACATTAGCTCCTACCAGCTGAAAGTATACCTACAGTAGCAGACGTTTGTATACTTGAATGATACGGCTGATGTAGCGATACATTTTGCTCCTGTAGCGATACGTATTGTTACAGTAACGGACTGCTCTCAGCATAACTTTGTTTCGCTCGACACGCTATACTTTTTTTTCAGTGTATGGTCTTCCTATAGGAATTTCGAACTGGAAATCCACTGGATTCTATGAGTTTTAACATGGATTCATGTGGATATCCAGGTAAAATCCTATGTGTATTGGAATATATTTTGAATATCCACCTGCATATTTTCAATACACATAGGATTTTACCTGGATATCCACATGAATCCATGTTAAAACTCATAGAATCCAGTGGATTTCCAGTTCGAAATTCCTATAGGAAGACCATATAGGTTCATCCATAGATTTCCACCTGGAAATTTTCAGTAGGGTTCTGCAGTAAACTTAGGCCAACGAAATTGCCAGACAAGACGTAGACGGATAGCGTGACGACCAACGGTATAGCTGACCATATATACCGTCTATCTATACAGGATATATAGGGCGCCGTTTTAATACGCGATAGGTGTACATATATATGTATATATACATATACAGTAGTCGTCGACAGTTTTAGATTGATGTGAAAAGGAAACCCTTGTAAAATGATATCCCACCATGGCACCCTATGGCCTATGGATAATTAAGTGCATAGTTAATGCCATTATCATCGGTCTGTTAATGGGCTGTTCTATTCCGCCCCGAATTACACCAGGAGGTTTAATTGCTGACGCCCTAAAGCGGAAAGTCTAGTTGATTTTGGGTGGGGTGTCAGATAAGGCAGCGTTTTTTTTAGAGACTGTATGGGTCTAATTATTTCTGAAACATATATATATATAGTTACTTCCGGAGTTTGGGTATTTTACCAATTTTTTCTTCCCCCTTTGACGTCACGTCAGAGCAAAATTCCTGAGGGTTGATAACAACGTTCTTGGAATTTGTTGCATGTCGACGCGGTAGACCGAACCGACCTATAATACCCTCCATTAATTAATTAGTCTGATGCAGTCTTCGGGGCTGCTTACCCCCAACGTTCTACGCTATATATGTATATACGATGTCTAAACAAACCTCGGATCTACCAGGATGAATGTCCTCGGTGCAGCCGAGAAATTAAGATCAAAATCTTTACCGCTAATTAAGGGGGCGCAATCACGTAACACGTAAACACGTGCGGGGGTCGACCATTTTAATTATCTGACGCGATTCATTCGGGGGATAATCGCGATTGTGTCCATTATCAAGCTCTCTCGCTTGTCGTCTAAGTTTGGAAAATAAAAACGTTAATTAATTTGCACGTCTTAGGGGAGGCGACGAAGAAGTAAGGATTCCCATACGGGTGTTGATTTCTTCCCCAAAATACGGTCACGTGGTCCTAAAACTATGCCATAAAGACCAGCACGGGAAAATGAATATTTGAAAGGATATCCGGTTTTTCAAATTGGGAGAAAAGTAAGACTAAAATAATGTCAGCAAAGAATATTGAAAACTGTCAGAAAGTCTGCACATCAATTTTCAACCAAAATAGTCAAGAAAAATGCGAAAGTTCAGGGCTTCAAAATGTTTTAACTTTTAAAATTGTTGCTGATATTTTGAGTCGTCGGCCGTACATGATTGAGATTTTCAACGTATTTCCTTTTAATTTCATAGTCTGGTAATTGACATAAAAATAATAATTAAGACATGATTTGCAGACTGAAAACAGTCAAATTTTAAAAGGATATAATTTCATTTATCGTAGCGTCAAATCGCGCTCCTTGGTCAATTAAAATGATCCTGCACCCTTTTTAACGTGCGTGCACACCCTATGATTGCGTGCGTGCGAGCGTGCGAGCCTAAGTAAGTGTGCATTATACCCTGGTATATATAATCTGATATCGATTGTCTCGGTATGAAAAACGTTGGCGTGTTGAGGCGTCGTAGGTCCGATGATATCGGTAGCAAATTAAACAAGCGGGTTTGGGCTGACTATGAGCCAGCCTTCGAACTTCCCGTTATTTATTTTATTCTCAGCTATTTTCAAATTTGTAAATCTGACCTCAGATTCTTGATCAGCGGTTCAAAAAACCTTCGAGTACAAATTTCCGTAAGATTTCGAATGTTTTTAGTATTTTTCCCAGCAAATCGGACTCGCCATTTTGAATTTCGCTAATCTGACTTCAGATTCGTGATCAGTGACCCAAAAAACCTACGAGTACCAAGTTTCATCCAAATCCAAATGTTTTTAGTTTTTTTGCAGCACATCGAATACGCCAAATGAAAATTTTGCAAAACTGACTTCAGATTCGTGATCAGCGATCAAAAAAACCATATGGTACCAAATTTCACTGAAATCCGTTGATTCGTTCTCAAGATATCGTCATTTTTGTTGCGTTTTTTAGAATTTTGTTATTTGAATACTTCAAAAAGTACTAATCCGATCAAAGCCAAAATCTAATCAGTTCTAAGTTGAGAAAAGCCCCGTCGATTGAGCCCTATCTGATCAAAATCCGCGAACTCGTTCTCGAGATATCGCGCGGACAAAAATGTGGTCACATACACACACACACACATACACACACACACACACACACATACACACACACACACACACACACACACACACCCAGACGTCAAACTGAAAATAGTCGGAGGTGATTCTTTGGACCTCGAAATGTGGAGATTTAGTAAAAACTCGACTTTTCATTTTCGGGGTGATCACAATAACTTCCTTTTTTCTCTGAAAACAGAGAAACGGGAAGTTAAAAAACACAAGAAATTGTCACATATTCTTCATGCCCCGCGGCCACGTACAACGATAGTCGTCGTGTGGATTTCGTGCGGCGACGACAATTTTAATTGCGTCCCTTCTACCGTTGCGGAAAGACCGTATTAGCCAGGTTCTATAAACTCGCGTCGGCACAGACGAATGACGCCACCGCTTTTTTTCAAATACTCATTTCACTTCGTATCTCGAATCATGTATAGATATATGAATATAAGAAAAACGGGGTTCGAGGATAGGATTTCTGTCTGAAGGACCGCGGATTAATTGCCGACGTCTCCGTCGCGGTGGTGCAGCAATTATCGCTCATAATCACGTTGATACATCGCGTTGAAATCGTATCGCGAATTAAATTAATCGTTCCTTTTTATTGAATTTGTATCATAATTTTCCAGAGTGTAATTAGTATAATTGCTTTTTTCAATCAGCATTAATCTTGAAATTTGTTAAGATTGCGGAATTTGTATAACGTGGGTGTCGAGGCTGAGGGCGTGGGTTTCTCCGGTATTGCGTGAATTTTACCTACTTTCTACATATTCTAGACTCTACAGAGCCTTCGAATCGTTCGAACCCATCGATTATTTTACCGCAGTCGCAAATGATTCCGCGGTGAGTTATGAGACTCGAGCTAGTAAATGGTCTTGATTAATATTCGAACACGCCTCCGCGCGCCTTTGGCTTTCGACAATCAAAATCTGCATGCGGCAAACCCATTTTCTGTAAACGGTCTAATAAACGGGCTATGTACCTCCGGACGTATATGATTTTTCCGCCTCTCCCGAGCACATATATACGCATAAATATTTACCTGCGGTATTGGAAAAATGTTAAATCCTCTCTCATAGAACAAAGTCCCCGTACCGCGGCATCGAGTCTGCAGACGGTTGTACATTTCGCGAAGCGAACGAAATACCACAGATATATATGCAGGTACGCTCTTTCGCATAGAATCAAAGCATTTCGCGAATTCTCAAGAACCTTCCGGTCTACTCTCCTTTCCGTTTGATACGAGGTGATATCGCGTCCTGAATTTCCTCTCGCAGGACTGATTCTGTTGTAAATTTCATGCAATTTTTATCCTCCCTTCGGAGTATCCCTTGAACTCTGTAAACTCGATTTGCACAGGTTTCGACGAGCTTTATTAGATTTTATCACTGCGACATCCTGTCCAGCAGCTGATAACATCCGATTAATAATAAAACCGACGGTTTCGTAGACGAAATAGACTGGAAAGTGGCAGCGATACTAACAGAGACAGAGATAAGCAAGTTTAATTGAACGGAAGACTGAAAGGTTCAAATATAACCGAGATTCTTTTATTTTTCGAGACACTGTTCTGGCTCGGCATTCAGTGCTTTCGGTGCATAAAACAATGGCTAATAATAGTAGGATTTATAAGAATAGTCCACGAATCAGAACCTATAAAAAAAGCTGGTTTTCGAGGCCTCAAAATTATCCTGACGTCACGTCGAGGGGAGAAGAGAAAACAAATTCTCTTCATTCGCTCCACGACATTCGTTATGGTGCAATTAGCTTGTGACAGATTTGATGATTAATTATAGCCGAAGTAATAATAGAAAATAAAAAAATAAAAAATTACTCCGAAGCGTCTAATTAAAGCCACGAAGAATTCCAGCTTATTAAACTTAAATATATGTACTAAGGGGTTAATCACTAGAGGTTAATCACGACTCTTGCTGCAGTGAGTTGAGACTTGAGAAAGTGAAGGAGAGTTTGCGTAGATTATTATTCATCTTTATATCCACTTGATATCGTTCTTAGAGCAGCTATAAAATTTATTGGTAGAGTTTAGGGCGAACGGGGTGCAGGGAGTATTCGATCGATGACTCAAAGGGCTGCGTGAAGGCAATTCGGAAGACCCTGCGGGTGACGATGAGGCCTCAAAACGCTTTGTGGATCCGTTAATTAAGGATCAAGAATAAGGGACGCGACATGTAAACTAATTAAAGTGGAATACCTCGGCGAGACTTGTTCTAATTATAAAATTTAAATAAATTTGCACTAAAGCATTGCTCTCTCAGCCGTAACCTTGATATCTTCTAATTTAGATTGAAGGATCCTTATACACGCATAGATGTAAACTCCCCAGATAATTCTGTGTACCTTCTCTCCTGCATCCGTCTACTCAAAACTACATCCACTCTGTTTAATGTACGTTTACCCAGATGCAATGTGTATGAGATGATCTTCAACTATAATCCCCACTAAAATCCCTTGAATTTTGTAAAGTAAGGGGATGAAGGTTCGCGAGATCCCTCAAATTATCCTGTTTCAAGAAAGAGAAGAAGGACAAGTCGAATATTCTTTTGAGTTTTCACTGAAACTCTACGTTTCAAGGTCCAGAGAATCACCTCCGCTGATCAAGAATCTGAGCTTTGCAAAATAAACTAGCCCGTTTTAGCCAAAAAGCTCATCGCTTTTTTGCGTAAGGCACGATCGTACAGTGCTAGTTTGTTTTGTAATAGTGTTCAAAATCCCCCAAGAATTTCAAAATTTTGATTCGAAGCCAATAGACAATTTCATCAAAATCGGTTCAGCGGTCTGGCTGATGGCGTGTTTACAAGCAACTTCAACGATTTGACATCGAGACGCAGGTGCCGGAAAAATTATCGAAAATTCTCAAAATTTTGATTCGTGATCAGGAGGCTGTATTCCAAAGCTCGCTGTTGTATGTTAAAAATTGATAAAGTTAGCAATCGCCATTTTTGAACCGGAAGTCGCATCGGGTACACAACAAAATTCTGACATCTTCAGGGTAAAAGAAGTATCCTCTGCAAATTTCATCAGGATCGGTTCAGCAGTTTGGATGATAGCGGGTTTACAAGAAATGGGGGGGTCACATACACCACTCTTGAAAATGCTCGAAAACGACTATCCGGGTGCCAAAACGTGCTCCCTACATGATTCCAGAACTTTTACTCGATCCGACGTTTTTTGCGATGGCGAATGTATAAGGCACTCCGTTTTCTACGATCGTGCCTAAAAAATAGCTGAAAACAAAGTAAATAATGAAAAGTTCAAAGGCATCAGCGCAAACCCGCTTCTTTTTTTTTTGCGAAAGTATCGCAACTTTGACAATTAACAGAGGTATAGATAGTCGCTTCAGGGGGGGGGGTTATTCCGGTGAAACGTCCTGTATATAAACATGCGTTGAATTTATGCAACATCCCGGGGTCTCGACCAACACGTGTAACTCTGTTACACTACTGTGTACAGCTGACAGAAGGGGGTTTCCAAATTAAACAAGGGATCGTCCCACTAATTTACGGTCGGCTGACGTCTATTTAACCAGGGGAATGCCTTGGATTAATTTTACCATCTCTGTCTGGTGTCTCTCTAGGTACGCATCTCGACGTCTATAACAAACTGAAAGCAGCCGGTATGCTCCGAACTTTGACCATTTTCGACGCTCAGATGCGAACCTCTAATTGTCAAACAAATTAAACTACACGTTAGGTGCTTCGAACTTGATCCATTACTTTATTACCGGTGAAAACCTATCCGCTCGGCCTTTGGAAATTAATTGTGAATGGAATCACAGTCTCGAGGCCATTGACTGCGTGGGTAGCACAGAGTACAGACCCAACCGTCCACGTCGCGCCCGCATGTCTCCGGACTTTCGGTCTTCTTTGAATAAATAATTAGTAAAAATTAGTGCGTAGAAAAAAGGAGGGTGTTTGGGTCTCATACCCAGAACAACACGACAGGCGACCTGCAGGGTTTCGGTTTGTTGGAGGCCAGCGCCTCGGTGCAGGGCTACAGTAGAGAAATTAGAGTCACTATTTATTTTCTCGTCTCTCACTCAGCTGCGCGTAGAGTTTGGTTTAAGTTTAGTTGGTAGAGACCCTCTCAGCGAGGCTGGGATTTACGTTATCCTTACGTTGTGAATTCCTCTTTGTCCACAAAGCCATTGTTTGGATACACGTTTGTCTTTCTGGGTTTCATGCACAACGCTGCAGCGATGTACAGCATCCTGCACTTTATGCTGCAATCTAGGCATAATTTTGCTACATCCACCGAATACCATAAATCCCACTTACCTTAGGAGGTAGAATAAACATTCGTAACTCGTTCCGTAAACCCAGTTGATATTGAAAAAAAATAATCAACTACTCTGTATGATGGAGCATGAAACGCGTGGGTAACACAATCGAGTCGATTGGCTACGTGGAGGGCAGCGTTACAAGGTGGTCCTTTTTACCAACATGCATAGTTTGAATTACAGCTGCGGTGGTTCCGGCGTTAAGTAGGTTTATGACTCGGTAGTTTCTCAAATATCACGTGACAAAAATTATAAATAACGCTACCGGTATATGTATACAGAAACGTACGTGGGATATGACGTCATACCGTACATGCACGCAGGTAACTCAACTGCAGTTGCACATACGAAAGTAGAGACTGATGCAAAAATAGAAGCGAGACAATAGCGGTAATGAAGTCACGCTGGCTGCGGTCGTTCCTGCTAATCACCCAACGCGGAGCAATCACCGCTAGATTAAATTGCGCAACATGTATATACGTGTAACATGTTTTGCATTCGTTAAAACTGACCGCGCGATATCATAAACGGAAGAAAAATGAGGGTACCAAGTTCTGAATAAATTCTTAGGTCATTCATTTCCATCAACCTTCACCTTGTACAGTAAAGAAGTCATCAATTTTCAGCCAGTCACTTTTTAACTAAACGAATGAAGAACGATCGGTCGAAAGTTTGTACGTGTCTCAAAGTCTGGTTGGGAGTAATGTGCCCGTGTTGTGTTTGGTATGTGACGTTTATAAGGTTCCGTTCTTGACGGTACCCGCTTTGCGTTATGTAAATTGCGTAACGGTACGGCGTGGTATGGTATACTGCACTGGTCGGGTTGAGGAAAGGATTTGCATGCACTTCCTATACGGCGGCGATAATCCCATACCTGTTCGTGTAAGTGGAGATGATCTTCCATTTATTGTTGGTCGATTTTTACCGCATCGTGACAGCGCGCTTCCGGCCATAACCCGTTCCCCCAATTCCTCATCCCCGTCGCGTTTCAACCCTTCGAAACGGCATTAAAGCGATAGTTAAGATATCGACGGACTGGTTGGAAAGCACGACGAATTATACTTTATCCTTTCAGAAAAATATATATCCGGGTTCCGGATGTTGTAACGTAGCTCGATTCCGGTTTCTTTGGAGTCGTTTCGTCTTTCCCAGATCGCAGACGTGCCTTCACACACGTTGAAGGTCAAAGTAGCAAATAAACAAGCGGGCTTCGGCTGAATTTACGTTATTTATTTTGTTTACAGCTGTTTGGAATTTTGCAGATCTGACCTCAGAGTCTTGATTCAGCGGTCCGAAGATCCTTCGAGTAACCAATTTTCATAAGATTTCGAATGTTTCTAGTGTTTTCCCCCCAGCAAATTTGAATTTCGCAAAACTGACTTCAGATTCCTGATCAGAGACCGAAAAGAACTGTATGGAACCAGATTTCATTCATTTCTTAGAATTTCGTTATTCGAGTAAGTCAAAAAGTACTGAACCGATCAAAGCCAAAATCTAATCAGTTCTAAGTTTGGAAAAACCGCGTTGGTTAAGATTTTCATTTTCTAGGTGATTACAATAAATTTCTTTTTTCTCTGAAAACAGAGAAACGGGAAGTTAAATAAATCCCACCAAAAATTAACTCCAGGCTTGACTCGTTTCAATCGCATCTGAACTACTGGGTTACGTGCCTCTTGAAACCTGGACAACGTTCCTTTACCTACGCGCATCTGGTTCTTCATGGTCCCTCGAGGTCCCCACGCGAGATTAGGGGCTCCCTCGGTCTGGGTAAGCAAGGTTTTATTTATAAACCCTGCAATCTGATGCCTTCGCGTTACTTCAGGTTCAATTTTACACGAATATTGCTGCCGCTTTTCAGGACACGTCACATCATAATGGCTTTTAATGATTTTCTTTCACTCCGACAGAAATGTTGATGCCTCCATGTATGCATGAGCAAACGAACTAAACGAATGTGATTTTTTTTCTCGCTTTTTTGTTCTTCATCGAATACTTCACCGACCCCTTTTCCCTGAAATACTCTTCCCCCCCCCGATGAGCATGGGTTGACATTGTGGTCGTATACGTTGCGGCGTGGGATGTAGAAAAACAAGGGAAGACACGTGAGGGATATAACTGGACGAGTCATGTGACACTCGAGTCATTTCGTCCGCACCACCGAGGCAATATATGTCGAATGACGTCATTCGATCCGTGTAATTCTCCGTGTCTCGGTTGAATTTCAATCGGGTTAGACGTTAGACGTTAGACGGAGTTTCATAGAGCTGGAGAGATCAAATGCCTCCGGGCGCCGTCAATCGGGTGAATTACCGTCTTCTGGAGTGCCTGCAAGCTAGGATCTAGAATCTAGTATTTAGGTGGACGTCTCACATGCGATATTCGCAGTCACGATGCATACATTTGCGGTTATGAAAGTCGTGCAGAAAATTGCATCTTAGCCTGCAGCGAGATACTTGAGGGCAATTAAATTATTCCTGCACATGACGTAGGCCAGACCGCGTCGCAGATGCTCCTTGCCAAATGATTCGTCATCCCGTTCTTTCACGAAGATCAAGTGTCCTTAGCCCCTTGGGAGAGAAATTAAATTGGGAACAGAAGAAAAAAATATATATAACCATTCCGTGACGTTTTACCGATATTTTTCATCTCCTCTGTAATCGGTACAATTCTTTGTGGGAGGAAAGAATAATAAAGAAGATTGTCCGCAGGCTGGTCAAAGCTCTCATCATTTCCGGCGAATAGCTACCGCGAGGCTTACGGCTTACGGCTTGTGGCTTACACATCGGTTATTTAGAGCCTTTCGCAACAATGCGTAGGATACTAAGTATGTACTCCTTCTCGAAGCAGTAAATTATTACCCGTTGAGAAAGGAAATAGGTTAGACAAACCAGGTCTTCGAATTCTTGACTATGCCTCATACATGACGTGAGGTAAACGCACTACGTCAAAAACGGCCTGTTACATTTCTGCGATATTTCACGCGAAATCGGTTTCCGGTTCACCATTCATACGGCCATTGATCCCCGAGGGAAACGTTTATTTGTTTAATGAAAATTCAGACTCCCCTGATAAACTGGCTCCGGTATGTTTATCGAATCCCACTCCATGTTGGTTTACCCTTACAATTTTCGCCCCGTGGGGAATGCAACGCGGAGATAAATCAGACCAGTTATCTTATCTTATATCAGACGATTCGATCGATTCTAATTTTCTTTCAGGTCCCGTTCGTCCGTCGAATAAGCCCTCGAAAATGCCATCCTAAAATACTTTGAGTATGCTCTAGAATCCGAGAAGAAAGTTTGAACGAATAAGATGAAGATAGAGGGAGAAAGCACTCTGAAACCTATAGCCGGTGTTTGTTTCTGTATGAATCAGAGATTTTTTTATTCTTTATTTCCAAGTCCATCAGTAAATTAATCCCCGAAGTAATGAGGCTCGGTGATTTAAATATAGACGCGAATGTTATATTTGGATAAAAGCGTGCGTCTAGCGTATCTCATCACTTTGCGCATCTGAATATACCGCGTCGAGGACCATCCACTTGAAACTAACAGATTTTTCCTCGATGCTCGCATAAGCAGACACGAAAAGTTGGGGATTGTTCCACTTATCAACCGGGTCCGGTCCACCCGGCCTCCCAGTATATATTTAGGGGTACGCGAAGGGTTGGGTTAGGCCTGGCCTACGAACCGATAAGATACAAATTAAGAAGAGTTATTGGAGTTGCTATAAATGGAAGCTCAAGTGAAGGCATTCCCGTTAGGAGGTTCCTAACGCGGCAATAACCTCTGGTCTAGGGTGTTTCTTCGAAGATGCGTTCTTCCTCGCCAGGAATTTCTCCGGGCTTCAGGGAGCACCTGGGTATTTGAAACCTTTAGACATACGCGCTCGAAACCTTTGCTTTTCGTCTTGGAGAAGGGAAGTTCACTTTTTAAAAGGCTATTGCACACATTTTATGATGGCCAGTGGATGTGAGAATTTTGAAAGTGAATTATCAGGTGTTGGAAGTTTTGATATTTAGTGGAGTCACTCGGAAGTTACGGTGGCCTCGAGATCGACGTGTCCGTGCGAATGCCGTTTCCCGGTTATCTAATAATGACGTATGACGCGGTCCGACTATCCGAGAGGAATTTCATTTAAAACTTTTGTCAGTTACCGAGTTACAGAACCTTTTGATATCGAATTTCGATACTTCAAGGAAAGGTGCGCGAGGAGGACGATTTTTTTTCTCTGATAAATTCCTCGACGTTGGTTCCAGTGACACGAATTCTCCGAGGGTCTGATTGCGATCAATCCGATCTTGAGGAAAACGATAAAAACGTCTGAAAAGTCACCAGGATTTTCTAGAGTGACTAACAAAAAACCGTGTGTATCCTTCGACAGGAGCAATTCCCTCAAGTTTGTTTCCCAATACATTTCTTCTACCTTATCGAGACAAAAAAGAACGGAATAAGAAGGAAAATGTGTCGCCTGCTGGAAAAGAGTCGACTAAAGTTTGCGTAAAAATAAACCACGATGATCGAGTGCAGGGGTAGGTGATATTATGCAACTTTCCACTTGGGGGAATAATTTTTCAAAGAGCCCACCAGCCACCGTGTCTCGGTATCAGACTAGCCGGTAGATTTTCTTTGTTTTACGGAGGGGATGTGCGAGGAAGAAAAGCGGTATCGTTTTTTCTCCTCAACAAAGAAGAAGAAAAAATAAATAAAAAAAAAAACTCGCGGAGTTTCTTTACCCCAGGAAATTTTTCTGGCCCATCGAAGCTTGCGGTAATCTTTTGAGGTCGACGGTAATTTTTTATTTTTTTTATCCCCTTCGGAATTTGAGACGAGATTTTCGCTGGGTTGTGAAACAATATCGAAGATTTTTTATTCAAATTGTATTTTTATTTGTCATGTTTCAGACAATGAGACTTCCGGTGAGGCACGTCGCCTTGTTTCTGGTCGTGACGTTGGTCCCGTCCATTCTGACCGCCTCGACGAAATCGAGGAGTAAAAAGAAGTCGAACAAAGACGTCAAAGAAAAACCAGTCAACATCTGCGACATAGAACAGCAGGGATCGTCCCTCTTCTGCTACTGCAATCCCAGCGACTACAGGAACGCGACCGATGCGAATTGCCTGATATTCGGTCACCTCCAGGTCGACGCGCCGATATTGAGTCATTTCGACTCCCAGCCCTTCCTCAAGAAGCTGATATTGACCGTCAGACAGGGTGGCAGCTTCACTCACATTCCGACCACGGTTTTCAGACAGTTGTCGTACCTGGAGATAATATCGATCCAGTATGCAAATATCAGCGTGATAGCGGAACGAGCATTCTCTAACATGTCGAGTGTCGTTGAGATAAATTTGAGCCGAAATCGTGTTGAGAATCTGACGAGATATTCGTTCGAGAATATGAAAAATCTGACCCATATAAACCTCGACGAGAACCTTATCAGCGAGATAAACAGAGACGTGATGGTGAACCTTCCGAACCTGAGAAAGCTCTTTATCAACAAGAATAACCTGACTCTCGTCCATGACAAGGCGTTCAAGCATCTGACAAGACTTGAGGAGTTGGAATTGAGCGGAAACCAACTGTCCGTGTTGACCAGGGACGTTTTTCACGGTCTCAAGAGCCTGGTGCGACTCGACCTGAGAGACAATCATTTAGCTATGATCGGAGATAAGACCTTCGTCGAGATGCGAGAGCTCCAAGAACTCGATCTTGAACAAAATCAGATAGAATTTATATCCGGCAAAGCCTTGGACGGGATGAGAAACCTTCGCAAGCTCAGACTAAACGATAACAAACTTGTTACTCTCGAGCCAGACTTTCTGGCCGGTGCTCCAAACGTTTATCTACTGGACCTTAGGGACAACGTGCTCAAGACGATGACCTTCGACAACATAAAACCCATCGTAACGAACCTCTATAACACCAGCAGCCACTTCTACCTGGACGGTAAGCTTTTAACGATGAAAAATCTCCGCAAAAACTCTTTTACTCTTTTTATTTTTCAACGCTCGCTTTTTAATCCCTGGTGCGAAATCTCCCGGGCATTAACTTCTGCACCGTCGGGTTTAAAGGGAATCGTGTTTGGCTCTTCGTCTGCCCCTATCAACCGGTCTCTGATCCCCCCCCCCCTTCCCTTTTTTTCCATTCCGAATGAACAAGCGCGTGTGTGTCACGCCGGGGTGATGTTAAAAAGACAAAGTCACGTGCACACCGAAGGACTTAACTTGTCGGACTAACTACGGTGACTCTGCCATCCTCGCGTATGTAGACGGTATTTATTGCTCCACACCAAAATGTGGGCGTTGACATAGACGCGGGATATCGATAGGAACGAGGAGGGTGTGTGCACGTACGCATACGATATGAAAGAGAGAGAGAGGAAGCGGGGAATGAGAGGGAAGGCTTACGCGGATCACCTTAACGAGGCCCTATCCACTTTTTATTACATAGGGGTCGTCTGACATCTGCCTTTATGTACATACTCTGAGGTCAGGCGGTATACTCTCTTATGGGAATATCGGACCTCCTCGAGTCCGGAGTGAAAGTGGGCTGTATATTTGACGCGAAAAATTGCCAAAGCTGGCTCCACCACCGTGAGACGAGATATTAATCTGAACGCCAAAGCCTTGCGGCCGTGCGAGAGATGATAGTCCCATAAAAGGGAAGAAATAGGTGAAACAAATGTTGGACAAAAAAAGAACCTGATAAGGAGGGATACGGAGGTATACCTTCATAGGGGTCCTTAACTAGGATCTAGACTATCGCCGATGTCGATGTAACCGGGGGATGGTAGATCGAAGTACGTGAGGGATGTATAGCTCCTAGACTCCGATAACCACGAAATACCCATTAAGAGCTTTTGGTATAGGTGTAATAATGAAGACTGCGACGAGGGGGTGTACGGGACTAAAATTTTTCACGTCTTATCACCGATCATTAGACGGTTGACACTTTTTTCCCCTTACTCTTATACACTGCAATTATTCAGGGATACCAATGGGTTTGACAATATTTCGAGACCTCAACGGATATCCGTCGGTAATTATAGATCTTTGGGTAATGCTTCGTGTTTTCGATACATTGTACTGGATTTTGACACCACTTTTAATCTGGGAGAAACTAGATTCATCATGAATATGTATATTATTGCTATATTAAAATTTGGTACCAAAAATGACTAATTTGTCAGAAAAAAAAATGGTATAATGGGTAAAATTTCAACGTATCATCGGTTGAATTCACGCTTAATAATTATCATCGAGAATATTCATGCCATCCTAGAATCGCGTTATCAGAACGGGCAAGGAGTTTGAACTATCAGAAAGCTCCGCCATCGATAATAATCTACTTATATGAAGCTGTGTTAAAACAACAAGATAGAATAAAATTGATTATTCTGTCTTTGACGTCACTTGAAAAATGTTATCAAATTTGAAAATTCCAGGCGTTCATTCATGTCCCTTAATTGGCATTCGAAACCCGGCAAAGACGCTCACAGAGCTTTGCGTGTGATTCTAACTAGACGCAGGTAGTGATGTACAATACATCAAACGATCTTGAACCACTAGATTTGCTTGCAGGGACCGCATAGAACCTCGTCTGAATGCGTTTCCAGCGGTTGAACATACCTTCAGGATCTGACTTTCCACGGTGAAGATTTTTAATTGGGGATTCAACCGGTCGAAATCGATCGGGTCTATCGAACAGAGAAAAAACTTTATACACTTTAATAGCAAAATGTGAAATGAGGTGAAATAGACGCACCTAATCCATCCATCAATCCCTTGTCCGCGGTTTAGATAAATCTTTGAAAATGACTATCCGCGTGGGACGTATTCGACGTCGATACACTCCCACGCATAAATCGTATGAATCGTTCGACACCCTTAGTGGCAGATTTACATCGTCGACAGGCTAAACCCACCCCTCGAAACTAGACCAGACTCACATATTTATTTTACTCCTCGTTATAAGCCGGTCGAGAAGCATATATGGGGTGCGAAGGAGGCGGAAGGGACTGTTTTGACTTTTTCAAGTATTGCGGTGTGAAAACAGATTTTCAGGATATCGCTTCGCACCTCTCATCCTAGCTGTCTTCGTGTGGGATGGAAAAATTCAACCCAATTACGGAGATAATAAACCGCACGCTAATTGCGATGACACAGTTCTCGTTATTCAAACAGACCGTCGTAACTCTATCCCGCGTCTTCGTCACCGATATAAACGCTCATATCAGCGTTAACATTAAAAATGAAAAAATTCCCACGATACAGAGAAACCACACCACCATGTAGATCGAAGCAAGTACCCAGCGAGCATATTGTGTAAGTGCAACGTGACATGTGGCGTGCGAATCACCGGGATTCGCGTGGCCGGGTTATTGTTTGGTTTAAAACAATGAAAAACGATTTTACAAAAACAGGACCGAGAGAGAGAGAGAGAGAGAGGAGGAGGAGAAGAACAGAAATTCCTCTTTGTAGACTCAATGGGATGACGTCACGAAGCCACGCCAGGCCACGTCACGCACGCACGCACGCCTCCCTAAACTTTTAACCCTGCGGTCTCCACACGGCATCGCTGGTACACGACTTTCGAGACCATCGAACATCTGCCAGACCCATGGCACAACTTTAGAACGGCGTGAGGCTGTTACAGAAACATTTTTACGGATTAAAATCCGTACCCGACCTTAATCGCTTCTGACCTATCCCACCTATGCAATGGGGTTAATTTATTCGACGGGTAGTGCGATTCTCGTAGTTTGAAATAGTTTAACTGATCCATGCCACCCAGTATTCGTTACGCGTGTCAGACTTAAGCCTTCCTAATTCAATGTGTTCCGTCTAGTTCTGTTTTCTTTTATAGTTTCCCGCTCCTTTTTTTTCGACGATGTAACAAACGATTTTCCCTGTCCATCCTTCTCTAGGACTCAACGATTGCGTGTGTACAGAACGTGTATGCACGATCGTTGGTTTGGCGTATATCAACCGGGTTAACAATAGTCGGTTGATTCCGACTATTCGCTAGGGTCGAAGTCCGGTTTTGAATTCAAAAAACCCCCCTGTCGATGATATATAGTGTTTTTTTTTTTTTCTTCTTCTCTTCTCTTCTCGGCACTGGATTCGGGTTGATGTTTTGACGTAATCCTATAATGCGTATTATTCTTGTGTAAATACGAGATGTCGAGGGACAGGGAATGATATGGGGGGGCCTTAATTGATTCGGAGATTTTCATTTTTTTTTATTTTTTTTTTATTTTCGCCATGGGAATATACCGCGATACTCGAATCCCCTCTTCGCACCAGTGAATTTTCGGGATGCATTTTATGTATTTTAAATCGGAACGATAGGTATTTCCGTTTGGCTTTGCAGCCGCGCCATGCATGGCTGTGAACGTATAAACCGTGTCGTTCGGTCTCATTTTGTTTTTCATTCTTTTTTTACCTCGTATCGTTTAGTTTAGTTTCATTCGCCTGACGACTGCGACTGTCGACGATACATTTCTAACTAAATCTAGAACCCTCTGAGAAACTGGGAAACTCGCCTAAATCCACGTCAATAAAATCCTGACGGAGTTTTTATTGCCGCTAAATAATTCAATCGGAATAATTTTCTTTGAAAGTAAGGTAAACCGGGATTTGCGATCCTAGTATCGAACGTGAGAATTTCGAAACGATGTACGAATAGCGAGTCACAGGAAAACGATAAACTTGAGCCCGCAGACGAACCAGAATTCTGCTTTTTATATTACTTTTCCTTCTTTTTTATACCCGGATCGATCAAACCCCACGAGATTGCAGCACGACAGGCAGCACTCCATTTATTATTTAATACTTCTGTTGTATCTTTGCTCCGGGACCAACGATACACCGGTGTGATGCGGGGTGCGGTTGATGGACAGCTGCGTCTGTCTTCTCCATCTTCTTGGACGTAAAAACTGGGAGGGTTGGAAATTCTATCTGAAATAACAAACGAAAATTGGAAGAGACTAGAAGCTGTAACAAACTTTTATATTTATACTAATTATCAAACTTGATAGGAAAGTTTACTCAGATTGAAAATAAAAACCGTTCATTATGAGAAATTGGTGCGTGTTGATTAAATACAATTTTTGGAAACTATAAAAGTGATCAAAGCAATTTTTAGAGCGATCGGAAATTGTTCAATTCAAACGCCAAGTGACGTCAGACGGTATCTCGGTCGCCATCTTTGTCTGGTTGTCCGTAGCGCCATCAGCCGTAGAGATACCGTGTGACGTCACGTGCCCCCGCGTAATTCAAACGGTATTTCGAAAAACTGGATTTACGTGAAAAGCAAGTATAAAAAATTGAGTGGAACAAGTTTTCCATCAATCATATATATGGGAGGGAAACTTTTGATGTGTAGAATTACGCATACGAATTCGTAGAGAAGAGCAGAGGATAGATTCCTACGTATGGCAACGAGTAAACATGTACCAAGGCACATAAATCATATTGGTACTTGATATAATGGGCCGCCCATAGCGTTATAGGCGGTAGCATAGCTCGAGGCACGGAAGGGTGTAACCAAACACGTTTCAAATTTTCTGAAGGGGGCATTGTTAACGCATTAAACGTACAAACATAGACCGTAACGATGTTTGTGTTGAGGCATATTCGTAAAATATAAACACGCAGTTAAACGCAGCAACTGTACCAAATTTTCAGCGATAAAAATGCGTCGAGGGAGTGAAGAAAAAAAGCTTCTCACATTTTTTCGGCGAGTCTCTAAACCCGCCGGGCTTATGTACCCATGATTATTTCATAAGGGTTGTTACAGTATGAATATGTATGTATCAAGATTTATGGCTACGAAGGGTACTGCTGTAATTGTGGAGTAGGAACGGTACTCGCTTCGGCGTCACTCGACTCACGTTTTGAGTACGAGAGCCCCAAGGGCTGCTGGGTGGTATAATGAAAGCAAAACATCCCTCAACTCTGCCAATGGACTTTAATTATATACCTGAAACCAGGGGGCAAATGGTTTGTTATTAAATAACAAGAGGCTCGAACGTCCTTTGGATTTTTATTGCCTACTTTTTTTTGTACCCCATTGACAGGGGAGTCATTTTAATTGGACACTGCACCACGGGTTTCATAGCAACAATATTTATCGGTATAAAAGCTCACCCTCCAAAAAAAAGGACAGATCGAATAGAAACTTAATTTCTGATGCACTAGAACGAATTTATACATCAAACGTGAACGGGAAAACAATATCAAAAAGCTATTTACTTCGGAGGATCTTGATCGTTGGGCCATAACCGAGATCGAATCATTTCAAGGTACGATGATTAATCGTGACTCTGTGTCGATGAACCGCGATGTTCGGTAAACATGTTGGGAAAAAGAATGAGGAATTTCCGAGTGATGATTCACAGTGGTAAATAAACGACCCTCCTTCGCCAATCCGCTAAAAGCACTTTATTAAATTGATAAATATATGGAATATCATAGCCCCGGTTGGTCGAGGGGGTTGTAAATGGAGGGTGTCGATCGCGTGGATTTTATTTGCTCTTATATCGTCGGTGCCTACATATAGGATATATAGAACCTCCAGATCGATTAATTATAAAACTTTGAACAAATTTTGTGACGTGGCAAATCCGTTACGTCTAGGTAATTACCAAGACTATTTTTACACGTTATTTTAATTGATTATTAATTAATTGATCAATTATCCGTTTCGTCGAGCGAAGACACCGCGCAATTAGGGAGATTGGGCGGCAATCCTCGATGGCGAATCTCTTGAATTGATACCGGATTAGAATGGAAAAAATAAAGTAAGCTAAAGGCGATTAAAATAAAGAACTCCCGCTTCTGAGTACGATTTTTCTTTCTTTTTTATTGCAAAAAGTAAAGAAAGAAAAATCCCTATTATTTCTAGTACGAAAGCCAATTAAGCAAGACGAGAATTCACCAACGCGTTGCGAATAAAATAGTGGCAAAAGAAATTCTGAGAAATCAGGTGGCAAGGCGTACAGGTACCATAAAGTTGACGTTTATAGTTGTGAAGTCGATATTTTTTGCAGCATGACTGGTGGTTGCTTCTTGCTGCCCTCGTCGAGGCCTTCCATTAGATGCAAATAGCCCCCCGAAACACTGTGTTTCACTCGAAAGTTTATCGTCCGTAAACCTTCGTGTGCGGTATCCAGGTGCGTTACACCTTCATTGTAGCACCGTGTGTAGGTGTGTGCACGTAATTTCCAACTGGAGGGTCAAACAATCTTCTAAATTAATTGTGGCACGTGGTCACGAGCTCTGCGTTACACCTCCTCAAAATTATCCATCTTCGACCCCTATGAACCCTATGAATCCTTTTTTGATCGTTTCTCTTTTTTTTCAAGGGTTAAATTTCATGATTTTCGTACTAGTTTGATATTTTTTCTGGTCAGATTTTCGAGCCTTTTGAACACCGCGGTTCCTCACATCTGGTTGCGTGACAAGAGTTGTCTGTTTGTCGCGGTTCCTCAAGTATAAGAGCCGGAACCGCGAGATTGCAAGAAAGATAAACCCGGTTCTTTGGTCGGCGGAAGAGAGGAGAAAAAGAGTGATGAAAGACTGTGTGTTGAGTTGAGCAGTGGAGTACGTGGATATTAATTAGCGCCGGACGAGGATATGCGGTTTCTTTGATTCGTTAATTGGTCGTGGGGTAATTTTCGGTCTTGAATGAATCCCGTGCGCAAACTCTTATTTTCATTCAATTCCGTTGTACGTCTGCAATTTCCCAAAGTCAGCTCAAAGCTCGGGGGCGAAATTTATACGGATCTTCAGCCTCGTATGATCTGATAAAGGCAGACCTAACTGAGACATTTTAAACAAAGGATCGACGGTAGCCGAATTAAATTGCAGGCGAAGGGTCGCAAAAGTCTGAACGTCACAGCCAGCGGTCTTAAGTCAGCTGAAACCCCGAAATTGCACGAGATACGACGATACCCGTACATCTCCAGGCGGGTGGTTCTTGTATAAACAAAAATCACCCGAAGAGGGTTTCAACCCCTACCTACGGTAGCGACGGATACGAACTGGACTAAATTTTCTTCAAAAACAAGAATAACACGAAACCTTTGAAATGATCTTTGCAACATTTTATAAATGATCGATTTTCGAGTGCAAATCTGATAAAAAAAAAATCAGGATACTTCAAAGACTCTTTTAGATTGTAACTCGAAGTCGCAGAGCGAGTTTTGTTCGTGTTTTGTTTTTTTCATGGTCCCTTCGAGACTTTGCTACCCAGGGTAAAGCGACCTAGGTATTATGCAACGATGCGACTCCGGGTTCGTAGACAAATAAAACACACTAAAACACCGGGAGGTCTGGACGAAGGGAAGTGGGGGATATCCAGCGTCACCGGGTCTGCACGTTACCCAGGGTAAAAAGGAAAGGGGTGGAAGAAGGGGGGACGTGAAGGTAACTGAGTTTGGCTTTTAGTACCCGACTTTGGGGTGAATACCATATCAGATGAGTGACATTAGATGTCAGAGACGTGCAGGTTCCTAAGAGCTGGGGATGGCTAGGTGCAGTCGGTGTTTTATACACACACAGAAATGTTCACGTAATACGAGAGGCCAAGATACCACCTCAGGGGTGCTGCAGCTAGGGGTAGGAGGTGGTAGGGAGGGATTTGCAGAAATGAAATTTAAACGCGGGGTATGACATTGTTAGGAGGAAATATTTATCACTCCGGATCCTACGAGTCTAAGCAAGTAGCCTGGACGAAAATACGGGGTGGAGTCACTCCGGAATTGCCACTTTGGATAAATTTCATTTTCTCATATACCTATATCTCGGTTCACGCCATTGCTTATAATATTTCGGTGATTGCGTTGACTAAATTTAATTCTACTTCTAGAAACATTTTTTTCACTCCCTAGGGGCATCCCTTATTAGCTTTGCGAAATACTCCCTGCGTTATACCATACCGTAATACTCCTTCGCAAAGAAGCTGAAGCTTCCAATTTCATTCCAACTCATGCGATAAGTCGCACGTCTCAAAATTGAACGACAAGCTTTCTTAACAGGGTCTGCATTTTTTAAGACCCACTCTGAAAGATGGAAAAAATACCGCAAGACAACGAACTAACTTCGATCAATTTTTTTTTTTTTTTTGCGATTTTTTTACAATCATCGAATTAACAATATTCTTCTATGGACAATTATTAATTCAAAATTGGTTCAAATTTGACAAATTATCTAAAAATTAGTCAACTTTGGATAAAAATCGAGTTTTTTTGGGGGAAAAAAGTGATATTTGTATAGCTGATGCACGCAGAGACGCGCGGTACCGAATGATTTGATCAAAGTGCGTTCGTCATGACGAAATAATGACGTTTGCATTGCGTTCCATCGATGATAAAACAGGAAGGGGTGTTCCCGGCAGAGCGGCAGACTACCACGCCTTCATCCTAAAATTTCATCCCCTAAATGATTAAAACCTAATATCCCAGGGATACGCCCACCGTGAGTCCTGGCGCCCGACAGCACCCAGGAGACGTCCCCTCGGGATACCGGATTCACCATCACCTCCGTCCTCGCCTCCGTCTACCCCTAATACGGGACCGAGAGAGACGGGAGGGTTTCGAACCAGACGGTTCGACGGTGGACTCGCAGTTTTCACGGTCTCTGGCTCCAATTTCATCCGGTTTTCCGTGGGGGAGCCGGTCGCCCGGGTTCTGATTTTTCTCTTCGCGTATACGCGGTCCCGTACCGCCAGACTCGGGATAATTAATTGACGGCATTAGCGTAATTAATCTCTTCTAAAGATTCCCAAACGAGCGACCTTGCGCGTATATACAAGGGTTTAAACGATTCCCTAAACAAAATAACGAAGGTTCAACGCTACATCACTCAAGTTTCGATCAACTGGCTTCTATGTGGTCGGATACCAATCCATTTGCGCACGCGGTCCAGCAGTGCAGGACTGAAAACTCAATTAACGCGGTTCAAACACGCCGGAATTAAAACCGTTACCCAAACTTGAATTCTTTTTATGCGAGTGGTTCAATTATTTTATACAGACCATTTTTATTTTCCATCGAGGAGTAGGGAATAATAATTGCGATGTAAATTCTCTAAAAATATCGAACGTAACTTTAGTGGAAGAAGAAATAATAAACAAAAAATGCGGGAGAATGGGGAAGGGAGAAGGGAGAAGGGAGAAGATGAAAAATAAAAAACGCTGGAAGCCAGACACGTCTTGGCTTTCAACGGTCCCTGAAATTACCCCTTAAATAAATTATGAAACGTTTTTGTTTCTCCTACACACACAAACGCCATCCACTTCCCGCATGTGTACAAAATTTACGTATCGTACGTGTGTATGAAAAGCGCGATAGACCCACCCGTGCGTTATTATTTCAAAGTACATTTCACTCCCCCTGCACTATGGGGGAAAACCATTTCATATTCTTTCGCGAGGCATTGAGGGTGGAAAAAGAGAAAGTTCAAAGTGGAATTCTTGAAAAAACTACCCCTGCAGTGGGTATATAGTCGCGATATTGTTTTTCTTATCAAAATTACTTTTCATTTCCAATTGTTTTTTGATCCGCCGCGGAATGCACTTGCCGCGTGTGCAGGCCACTTGCGCGATCCATGCTAAAATATCCGCAGGGCCTTGCCGAATATCCCCTGAGATAACCTTTGTTGTTTCGAGGGCCCGTCCCCACCTCGCGAATACGACCCACGAGCCGTCGAGCAGCCAGCAGGCCGCGTGTATCGCGGATGGCGACCGCGGGATTTAACTAAAATGGAAGGCATCGAGTATTTTGACCCCGCGGGCCATTTCTGGCGTTCCTGTGGGAGTCCTGAAGCCATCCCACTACCCCGTATAAATTTCTAAACACCCACGGGAATCCCGATGGCACGGAACTGTAGGGATGCCCGGATGCCCGACAACACGGACAAATTTATTATTAAACAATTAATTAAAGACTTGAGAAGACCACTCCAATTTCATCGTTACTCGTGCATTATTCACTCGGATATCAAAGTCTCAAAGTCTGAAAGTTCCTCGTGTAGAAGGATCAGTGTTAGACACACTGACCAAATGCCATCAAATTTTCACCCCTCGTAATGGACACCCGGAAGAGTTGAAATACTTCAAAGAGATCGATGGCGCACGTTACCGACTAATTGCAGGATCCTCGTCAATTTCGTTGGCTGGTGAATCAAAGAGCTAGAATTATTATAGAAAAGATACGAATACCACTTCCGGATCTGCACTATCGGAAGTTACTTATCGTTAGTCACCGAATTCGTTGAAAAACTTTGGCAATCGTTATAAATCTAGAACCCCGAAGTTAAGTTTCGGCGAAAGGAACGAATCGGGTGAAGATAAACTACCGGAATGAAGCTGTAGAGAGGTACGAAGCATCCCCAGTGGCTTCACACGACGTCTAACACACCTCGAAGGTTCGATTATTCTATCATAAATTTTTTGATATTCTGTTGCAGGAAACAAGCTCAACTGTGACTGCAGACTGGCCTGGATCTGGGGCTTGAGAAACGAGACCAACAACACGCGGCTGAAGGAATCTCTGGAAGAACTTACCTGTTTTCTGGAAAATACCAACCTCACGCAGCAAGCTACTGACACCACAGAGAAGGACACCCGAGCTCTGGCTCTGGAGGTTCCACAGAATCAAGGTCGGTACCTCAGATGGCTTCGGTGGCCACAATCGTGGATGAGGGATATATATTTGAGTAATTCAACGGCAGACCTCTGCGATCTTGACCAAAATTTGAGGAAACATTCGGTTCCACTAGCACTACAACCCATGTGGAACGATTTAGAACAAAAAACTATTTTTAAACAAATTCACGCTTATGGAAACGGAGAACTGTTAACACATCTAGGTGTCAAAAAGTGGGACAATTGATGTCCATACGACGGCTTTCAGACAATTATCTGTTCTCTGCTGTCTCGGTTTTTATACCTAACAATTTTTTTAATCTCCTAACGAGATAATACCCTCTCCAAACTTTTTTCACAGCTTCACAATAGTGTGCACTGCGTCTTATCAAATAACCAGGCAAATCGATTGGAGGGTATTTTACAGGAAAAAAAAACAATTTAATGTTTAAAACAGAGACCAATATTGTTCGTGATGTTATGGCTGGTCAAAATTATAGTATAGTATGGTAGCCTTGTTCAAAACTATTCATTTTTTCCCAAATCGTGTCCTACATGAGTTTTTTTCTAGTAGAACAGAACGTTTCCTGAAATTTTGGTCCAAATAAAAAGGTATGGGATCTGAAGGGTGCAGAATTCGACATGGAATGACCCATTTGTCTGTTCGAACTTGGAGCACCGTTTTCATTGAATCTTTTGTTTCGTACACTTTGCAGAGGAATATGTGGCTGACAACATGGACGAATATACCGCTGCTGACGAATATCCGCAGGGGGATGAAGCCGACGAGTATTACGAGTACGAAGAGGGACCGGGAGACACGACGGCGAACGGTGAACCCCAAACCACGGTGAGAGTACCTCAGGTTCAACAAAAGTTTTCATTACACCTTCTTGCCAAGAAATTCACAGAAATCAAAGTTATTATCGAACAAATTTCATTATCATGTCTACAGAAAGCAAATTTAATATATACGGCAAAGGTGATGAGACGTCACCGAATTTGATGAAACTGAGGCTTGACGTCAGAATTTCGATAACTCCACACAATAATTAATTCTGAGCTTTTGCAAATTGTAGACCATTAATTATACATGTTTTTAAATGGGACAAACTTTGGGGAAATGAAATTAACTCTTTGGGTCATTGATGATTTTCAGCTCGCAGTTGTGGATGGAAAGAGCGGTTACGTCAGGCACCTGTTTCAACTGAAAGTTGAAGAATTGCCGTGTCCTGATCGACAGGATTTGATGGCGTCAGAGCAGCCGTTGAGCCACCAGGAAGCGACCCTCGTAGGATCCTCGGGTTCGATGTTCTCGTTTAATTCAGCCGCAGAAACTCTGCCAATCAGCTACTGCGCCTATGTCCTAATAGCCTTTACGAATCTCGCGATTTTGTTCACGTAGAATGATGAACTCCTTGTATAGTTTCAACGACGACTCTCTAAACGTGGCATATCGCATGATGGTTCGTTAGTCCTGTGAGAAGAAGAGAAGATCTGTACCAATTTCAAGACTTCGTTCTTTTATAGGGACTTGAATGTGCCATTTTCATAATTTAGAATACGAAAGCACTTGATACGAGGGAAATACATATTATTCTTCCCTTTTGACAAAATTGAAAAGATATAAAAAGCAAAATGAGACTGTAAATAATTAAGGTGGTCTCTCTCTCTTTCTCTTTATCTCTGAAAGAATTACGTATGATTGGTCAAATAATGAGTACATCAAGAGATATGATAACGATCAATAGTCAAACAATATACATACCTACTCATGTAGTATAAATACGTAGCAATGTGAATCGTGATACGTGTTTTATGATGCCTCAGATAATATAGAAAAACTAAAAAAAAAAAAAACTATCTTTTTTGTTTAAAATGAAGAATAAATTTATCTCTAGATCGTTGTAATTGTCTTGCACTGTTGTTCTGATAACCGAAGATTATCCATTCGTGGTATATTGAAAAAAAAAAAATTCTTAGCTATGAAGAGGTAGGTATATAATAGTTATAGGGAATAAGACAAATCTACCATTGTATTATAAATACCAAATATCAAGCGCGGTGTATAAGCATGTTTTGCTTTTAGTGCTTTAATTTAGGCCTCTAGCTTATTTATGCGTACATTTACCCTCCTCGTGGTAATATTCAGACGCGAAATTAATCTGAGATGAAAATCACGAGAGCAAAGTCCTGGTTTTTGGCTTCACTTTCGAAATTACACATGTTCTTCGATTATGACTTGCGAGCAGACTGTTGTACAGATTTACTGAACGAGCGTGATTCTTATACACGTTGCAAACACACTTATTTCTTCTAGTGATGTAATTATCGCAATTATCTTTTGATAATAATTTTCTTAAAATCATGATCACTTTTTTAGCAGCCATTAAAAAAAAAAATAATATAGTTTTTTAACGTCTCATCGTAATATTGACGTAATAATTGTGGAAAGATTTCGGGAAAGTGAGGAAAGAGCCTCAAAGAAGCAGTTGATACTGCATATAATAATTATAATTGTAACCTTGATATATTGTTTAGAGTTAATTGACAGTAAGATAAATAAATGAATCATTAATATAAACAACTATTAGTATAAGGAAGCTTTCTGTGTGTGGCTGCAGCAATTTGTGAAAGAAAAAGGAATAGCAGATTTGTTTTTGGTTTTCGTCAATTTTGATGATGTACTCTAAAAGTTGATGGACAAAATTGTATCACGAGTTGAACGATTTTCAGCGAAATAATTGTTCGTCAAGCTTAACGTTCCCAATGCTAAAGTTAGTATTACATACACATAGATGATGTATTCTATTTTCTTATTTTACCATTCATTAGCTATACATTTAATTATCGTAGAAGGAAAAAATTCATACTTTGTAATATTAACGAGATTCGATAATGATAATATCAGAAAATGTGTGTAATAATATTATAATTATGTATAATTTGACAATGAGTATTAAAAGAAATATGAAGGAGAAGAAAAAACAACACTTATATAAAAACCACAGTTGTAATATGTATCATATGCTCTTTTATAAGGTTTAGCAATAATATAATAATAATAATAATAATAATAATAATAATGATAACGGTAATATTAATAAACAAACAAACAAGAAATCATATTTTTCCTCATTTTTTTTTTTTTTGAATTTTTTCAATGTATTCAGAATTGATTTTCTTCAATTCGCAATATGTAACACCGATAAATTTCAGATTATACGTCCCCATAAATTCTATAATCGTTTATTTTCTCTTCTGGACTTTTTTTCTCTGAATTGAAGAGGGGATCGATTGAATATCTACAATCGTAATCAATAACTCGTTACGTCTGTTGTGTCCTAAGCTTGTTGAGAATTTATTTACGGAACTAGTGCAGCAGGCTACGATCATTGGATGTTGACTGGACCACTTTGGTTTAATTCCATTGATCTCGGATGACATTGGTTTGTTTTCGTTTACTATTTGAACCTAATTTAGTGTCATAACATCTGTTGGGTCGTCTTTACTGTACGTTGAATACTGTACGTTATACATTCAAACATCCTACGACCAGCGACGGGAGAAGACCTCTCCTTACTTGGCTTACTTTTTTTTCAACCACGACGACTGCAGTGATATAACCCTTCACGAGTGACTTTGGAGAAAGAAAGTGAGTTTTTCGAACGATTTTTTTTTTTACTCCTGCTCATAACTATTTGTTCGTTTATAAAAAGAGTCACATCCTGCAATGGAGGGCCCACGATCTTAGAACGTTTGTCGGTTTGTCCCTAATTATGTCATTGAGATGTCGTTTCAGTCCAAGAACTCGTGACAAAAAACCGTAAGAAGTTTAGTAATGGCTCATACTTCGATATGAAGCAGTATTCAGGGTGTACATGAGTTACGTGCATTTTGAGTGTTTAGTAATAGTTGAAAATTGGCACTGAACTTTTTTATGATACGAAAAAAACGTGGGACAGTGGTCAGACCCGTAGTTGCTGAACGCGGCGAGTCTGCACGATAGTGATATCGGTAAAAGAGTTTAGTAATGTTTAAAAATTGGTCATTGCTTAATTATCACATATAATTGGAGAAAAAAAAACAGTCAGACCTGAAACTATTGGAACAGACGCGGTTAGCAGTCGCTCAAAGTGCGCGTACGTAATGAACTGTTTTTTTTTTTCGTTTAATTAGTAATTGAATTATAATCAAAATGGATTGGAGATATGTAATTCAACTATGATCAATGACGCCTTACATTTGTATCTCGATATAAAGTGATGGTAAAATAAATTAACAGTGCATATTTTGTAGTTTATAACATTCAAATGATTTGTTATCAATCAATATTAAAAATCATCAAATAAATTGATTTTCAATTATTATTATTTTTTTCGTGCCTACGTAGCTCAAAACGTGAACGACGTAAGAAGAAAGTTCCAATACGAAAATTTCGGCTTATTTTCATCAGATTTTTAATACTCCGTTCAAGTGTAGTTTTAATACAAAATTAGTGTAAATCATTTATAACTCAGAAGTGCTCAAATCGAATTGGCTGAAATTCAGACACAGCGTGTCTTTTGCAATGCCAAAAGTTATCTGAAAATTTCATAGTGGGCCGAGCAGTGGTTCGGAAGATACATCAACAAATATTCGCATAGTGGCGAGACTTAGGCGATTATGAGGTCGCAAAACAGTTTTTTTTTTTTTTTTGACACGATTCAAGAATTCAAGATCAATATTTTTTATTCTTGTTTGCGTACTCGCGATCGACCTTGAATTTTGGGTGCTGACTCATATACACCTTCAATACTGCTTTATATCTGCGACGTATGAAAAGGGTTCGGCCAAATGATTGCCAAATGGTTCACGTCAACCACAATAAATCCTCATTCATCCTCATCGTGTTTTCAATTAACTCGCTTAATTACCGCAAGCAGACCGTGGTATAGGGTTTCAGTGAAAAGTTCAATTCTGAGTTGCAGTACGGTGCGGAGTTTTTCCTGGATATATGTATAGAACGCGAGGATACTAATTGCGGTTAATTCGGGCAATGCGACGCTTCTATATAAACTAGAAAAACAACGAAGAATTCTCATCAGTTTTAGCCAGTTTTTATACGGTGTCAGTCGTCCGGTTGGATTCAATCTCGTTATATCGAAAAATGTGTCTGCAGTCGTAATAGGAAAAAAATAAGGAAAGAGTTTCTACGATTTCTCATGTAATTCGCACGTGTCTGAATCTAAAAGCGATAAATCCCCCCGCGTTTCGGTGGGCTATCGATAAAATAAACGTTGAAGAGAATAAAAATCACGGAGGTGTAATCGACGCCAGTATTCGGGAGGCAATCTGTCACAGGTTTAAACTTCCAAATTTCAAGTTGAACCGATAAAAGTAAATCTTTACTCGTTCAGTCGTTGCTCGTAGTAGCCGTTTATGCGACGTTCTTGCTGTTCAGTTTTCTTCAGGCAATTTGGAAGACGTCCAATCTTTTATTGCCGATTCGTATATTACTTGGAAAAAGGAAACCCCGGAATTATCCTTCCTCCTGCGGTTACACATATTAAAATAACTTCTTACCCCCGACCGAAATTACATCTTCAAAAGTTAGACGATAACGACCACCTGCAATTATCTATCCACGGGTTTAAAATTTCATTATTGTAGCTCGCGAAACTACGAGGCAATCAGCTTCAAAGAAACCCGCGATTTTCACGCTAATTTATTAAAAACCGTAACTATGTTTGTCAATTCTTTCGTTTGATCTGTTACAAAGCATCGATCAGATTTATAATTAACTACTTCGGAATCAATTTAACCTTGATATCGATTATCCATCGGCAGTAGCTTGGAACATATCATTGTTCTCAGCTCTTTCAGAGCCGGTCGTTCGGTATCAGTTTTTCTGGTTCATCGCAGTCCGTTCAGATATCGGTTTATCAGAGGCAGAAGGTCAGTTTTGCGTAGAACAATAATTGACCCGTTCATTCGTTGGTTTTTCAGTGAAATTCCCTACGAAGGGTAGACCGTAATCAATCGTGAATAAACATACAGTAGAAACAGCAAAAATATCTCTTTACGCAAGTGGAACACAGTGGGAGAGCGAAATACCCGCGGCTCTCGGCTGATGATCGTACGAAATTAAATGCACGCAACGTTAGGCGATCACTGATCAACCTACATCCGGTAGGGAGGTTCAGAAACGAGACTGTAGTCAGTCGAAATATCGCAGTCTCCGTGTTAATTCCAACCGGCTACAGGACCAGATCGGGAAAAATTAGTTTTTAGCATAAAAATCAGTGCAATTGTGGAAAGTATACTTTACAATGGGAAAGGTAGTGAAATTGAGGCTTAGAGATAAAATTCTAAGCAACGAGGTTTATAAAACGAAGATATTTACTCTCTGCAGGGGATGTATTCGCCGTTTGGAATGTCGAAGCAAACGCTTCTCTTATTTGTCCTGCAAATCATTATACTCGTGTTAATGGCTACGCTCATGACCTACGGCCCGGAGGCTAAGCCTAAACATAAGGATAGCGGCGAGATCGATGTATATCCGAGTAAGTATGTGAAATATGTGCACCTATTCGCGAGTTGAGGACGCGATCGATTCAATTTACGTGTCAACGCTTATATCTGTGCAGTTATATGTGTGCGAAGTTGCAAATAGATCGTAAGAAAACAAATTAATTTGCAGTATAACGATGAATAATCAGGTCTCCTAATATCGCAGTAACACCTGTGTGAATTTAAAGTTTGCAAAGGGCTTTAAGTGTTCAACAAGAGTTTATCCTCTTTAATACAACCTGTCGTGTCAGTATTTATTATATCAATTACAACTTTGCTTCTATACAACTTGTCTAATATATGTTTATTCGTACCTACGTACATGCTCAAAACTTGGAGCCTAATAAGCTTCTAATTAACTCGACCTGATCCTAAATTCCCACAATTATACGGACTAATTTACACACTTCTATTTGTTAATTGTTATGTAACATTAATTCGAGACTAAGATTCCTTATGGTTTCATGTTTCTGCGAAATAATAAGGTCGTACAATTTCATATTAGCATTACTACTTCGCTACTAGTTATAGTACCGCTAATTGTTTAGTTAACAAATTGCAGAGAACCGGAATCGTGGAGGAACCGCGGAAATATTTGGCGCTGAGATTGGAGTCTGTTGATTTTGCAGATTGTTTGCTTAATGATATCTCATTCATAGACGACAGTGACTTGTAGGCATTCTGAATGATTTTTATTCGTTATCGCCTACGAAGTATATCGTCGTGTATAATTGATGATTTAATGCACGTGACAATCGAGCGAATCGCACGATTCACAATCGAAAACGAAATGAAATTAAAACGGAAATTGAAAAATATAGGGGGAATGGACTTGTCTCTCAGAAGCTTGAATCTCAATTCGATATAACTCGTATTTCCCTTCGGGACGTCAGAGAACATGGATATATACTAATTATTAAACAGTAGAGAAGTTCATATAAAAGGTTTTCCACGTAAATACATTTTATCTACGTATGAGAAGGAAAGTTTGGAAGGTTAATTAGCGAGGGATTTTTGACAATTCCTTTCGCGTTACAGAGCTCACAAAAATGCTGCTCAAAATTTCTCGCGTTATGCATAAAACAAAAGAATATCAAGTTGACCTTTTGTGTCACGTTGCTTCACAAAGAGAAAAAAAATATTGCATAAGTTATTCAAAATATATACCTCTTGAGAATTCAAGTACGTACGTTTGCAAAAGATATTGCGAAAACCCATTTCTCCGTGGATGCTAATATCACCGCTCTTCATATAAAAACAAAAACATTTCCTCAAACAGAAGAATCACGTTGTCAACCCAGATGTCACAAAGAGTGCAAAACTTTGTTGTCTCTAAAAACTCTGCAATAACGAGACATGCACGCGAATCAGGAAGAACAAAAAATTAGCCGTACTTGCACGACGACTTTTTTCGTGAACAACACCCGAGGCTCCGGTAGACCTTGATATGGGGCTGTGCACCGTCTAAGAGTGGAAAGAATGAATTGAAACATAAATACTATCCGTTAGTTATAATTTTTGTGCGAGCATTGAAATATTTCTGATAAACGTACTCAAAGCTCGTACATTGCAGTATGAGACGAGTGTTATTTATCTTCCTGGGTATAGATTCAAGGATAAAATAGGTAGAACGCAGTAACGTAAATCTCGGGAATATTTGTATGTATTCAGATACTTTATACGGTTCTGGATCGACAACTGATGTCAGCTTCGATATCTGCTTCGCAAATTTCGAAACGATTCAGTTGAATATTGCCTCTGGCCGAAGCGTGTTGCGGGATCACATTCCGATCAATATTTGTTCCTTCGAATCGTTCGAGATAAAACACCTAACTAATTACACAATAAATTCAATTCCTTGACACTGTGACAATGAGTATGATCAATTGATTGCTCCATAAAGGATACTCTAATTTGGTCCGTAACAATCATGTGATTGCTCAAACTCGTCTAAGTATTTGCGAGGAAACGTGTTTACACTTCCATCTCTACACATAGTCGACCTGTAAAGTGATCGCATGTGTGCACTCAGCATTAACGAACAATTCGCTAAGCGGTTGGAGATTAATTGTCTCAAGTTATTAGCTAATAGCTCTGTTATCCCGGAGTGATTCGACGATATCGTTAGTTTTTTGCCATCGAATGTCAGCGAATTTTTTTTTATCAATATGAGATTGACCAAGGAAAGAAGATCGAAAGATCGCAAAATCGGTATGACCATAGCGATAAAGATGATGAGATTTGCTCACGGTATCACTTTGATGTTCATCGAAGGGTTTATTATGGCCGGGTTTTTGGCTATTTTTCAATACGGAAAAGAGGCTGACGCCCGATTATTAGAGAACAGCACACACCCGAACTTGAACGGTAATCAACAGAGCGATGCGCCAAAAGCTTATTTCCGTAAGTACAGCTAAGTAGCAATCAGAGAGCGAACCAAACTTCAAACGTGTAAATAATCTTCTTCGTCTGATACGAAGCAGCAAACTTGTAATCGCATGTGCCAGGCATGAACTGAATCTCTATCTTGTTCGGTTATTAAATATCTAGTGTACCAAGATGTCCACGTCATGATATGGATCGGATTTGGGTTCCTCATGACCTTCTTACGAAGATATGGACAGAGCGCGGTCGGATTAACGTTCCTCGTTGGTGCAATTCTCGTCCAAGTAGCACTACTCTGCCAAGGAGTATTGTACATGACGAAAAACCCCGGGAAAGCACCCTTGTCATTGAAAAGGTAAAACTTTTACGGTATTAGAAAGGCTAGTCCCATGTACACTAAAAGTCTTGAAAGCCTTTGGAATTCTTCCGTTGGGATTCGAAGAATTTCTCATAATACTCAAATGGTAGTCTTTGGAAGTCTTTGAAAGTCAAAAGCAGTACATCCAAAATCGGAGTGAATTGCTCCTCGCTTCTTTTTCTGTTCCAAGTTTCCTGTCGTTTCGGTTCAACTACAATATACTTATTTTCCACAGTTTATTGAGCGCTGATGTTGCTGTCGCAGCGCCCTTAATTTCTATGGGTGCACTTTTGGGGAAAACAACTTACATGCAGCTCATATGCATGGGGATAATAGAGCTGATCGTATACACCTTCAACAAGCACATCGGCGAACATTACTTCGAGGTAAAAAAAACAACTTATCTTCCATTACAAGCTTTATACAATTTTGTACAATCAACTACACGATGAGATACGATTTATTGTAGGCTGTCGACGCTGGGGACAGTATGTACGTTCATGTCTTCGGCGCTTACTTCGGCCTTGCAGTCAGCTTCGTTTTCGGCCTGAAAGAAAAGCCCAAAGAACATCCATTGGAGGGTGCTAATTACCAGTCTGACATTTTCGCGATGATAGGTGAGCCCCTCTGTAACCGGAAGCCCGTGGATATTGATAAAAAGAGAACGAGTCTGTTATTGGCAGGGTCAAAATGTTCCCGATTACGTGATCAGCTAATTTCCTTATTCTATGTGCTTACATCGTGATTGAATGTCTTCATTGAATTTTGAATTGAAGTAATTAAAGGAAATCATCGTGTCTTTTTTTTACCTGACTCGGCTTGATTACCTTCAACTACGGCGATACATTCCCTCTTGACTTTAAATTGAAGCGCTGTACCAAGTATTGATGAACCTATACTAGTAAAATGACGACCCGCAGGTACGATATTCCTGTGGTTATTCTGGCCCTCCTTCAACAGCGCGTCACTGCGCGGTGACGATCAACAGAGAGCAATCATCAATACTCTACTCTCAATTACCGCCAGCTGCGTAATGGCCTTTGCAACGTCGGCGATGGTATCGAAACATAACAAATTCAACATGGTTCATGTTCAGAATTCGACTTTGGCCGGTGGTGTGGCGATCGGCACAGCGGCAGGTATAATTAGAAGGAGGAGAAAAATGACCAATTATGGTCAACTGACCCGGATTAAAATCGTTTTATCACTACTTCAGGGTTGATGTGCGAACCTGTTGGAGCTCTCGCAATTGGCCTGATTGCAGGAGCCCTCAGTGTTCTCGGTTACAAATACCTCACGGTGAGTATCTAAAAACAAAGTCGGAAATTTCACCGATGATGGTGAATTTTTTGACACAGTTCATTCACAGACTTGTATCGAATATAATTATAGTCTAGATCCTATTGAATGAAAGGGTTTAATTTTAGCCAGTGATTCAGAAGAAAATGCGTATCCATGACACGTGTGGGGTCCACAATCTTCACGGGATGCCAGGTGTTCTCGCTGGAATATTTGGGGCGCTTATGTCAGGAATCGCGACCTTCGAGCAATACGATCTATCACTGTACGAGGTAGAGCCTTAGATCGAATAATTTGACTACATTTGAATTTCTAAACCCGGTCAAAGTTTCGAGCATGTGTTTTCATATTCATACCACAGTTTCGACTACATTATTTTTTCCTATTCTCCTATTTTTATTTGGAAACAAGGTTTGTCAAAAAATTTGATCGTTTTGCTCTAAATTGAAACAGAGATTCTACGATGATTATTGTACAGTTATTGCCAAAATTTATTCGTCTAACATGTTGTGCTTTGTGATATGGGACTAGATATTCCCAGCCAGAGCTCCGTCGTCGACGGTCGAAGCGTTCTTTGCGAAACTTGAATATTCGGTGGATCTCGGTAAAGACAGAACTGCGGGACAGCAAGCTGGCTATCAAATTCTTACGCTAATAGTCACGTTGATAGTAGCCATCGTTTCGGGACTAGTTACAGGTGAGATAAGAATGCTTCGTTTTTTAACTGTTGATAAGGTATATTTATTTGCTCTACAGATTATTTTGTAACGAACTGGAGTTTCGTGAAATAAATTAAATTCAAATTCAAATTGAGAAAATCGAACTAAAAAACTGTTGTAAAACTGTGATAAGAGATACTTTTAAAAAATGTTATTCAACTTCGAAGTAGAAAATTTCGTTCAAATCTGAAATCTGAGTCTGTATTCAATCTCCGATTAGAATGATAACGCAATTTAAATGTTCAAGGGTACGTTATGAGAATGCCGTTCTTCGGTGCGATTTCGGAAGAGGAGAGATTCGACGATTCTGTAAATTGGGAACTTGAAGATGAAGAGAATAACGCGAAACAAAAAGAAGCATATGTCACGGACCAATTGCCAATGACCCATATTTGATTCGTTACCGTTGCTCGACGATTTTGGAATAAACCAAAACTATTGTCAAGCTTATATGCTAGTTTGTAGAGATCGAAGTCGTGAAGAGAAGGTAACATACCCTAACTTTTACAGAAGAATCTAAAAATTCTACTTTTTAGTGTTGCCGCATATTTTTTTTTTTTTTTATTAATTTAGGATATTTCAACAACAATAATCACGAAATAAGATCTGCGTTTATTTTTTTCTTATAAAATTGTATTTTTGTTTGTTTGTTTTTTAAACTATAATATCTATACAATAAATAATAATTTTCATCTACTACGTAACAACTACTTGCTATATTACCCTATAAACAGAATCATCATCTATTAACACGATACTATAAACCATATTTCAATTTAATTATCCAACGAAGAGAAGAAATCTTCTGAAAAAAAACCCCCGCTTTTTGTGAACCCCGGTAACCGGTAGTGCATTAAATGCTTACGTAGATTGAATATACATACTAGAAGTAAAATTCACTGTCCTAAATAATGATAATAATTTAGATATTAACGTGAATTTTTTCCAAAGCGATATACATAATAATTAATTAAATATATTATATTTCAATAAAATGTTATTAACACTCTAAAGTGCTCAAAGATTTTATATTACATCAGTTAATCAAATTTCAATCCCATTATCATCTCATTGAAATTATTTCATCAAGGCTTGAACTACGGCTTTAGCGTTCAGTGATTTCAAATCCGTATAAGTTTGCCCGGTTCCAACGAACACGATAGGCTGACCAGTGATGTAGGTCATAGATATTGCAGCTCCGACCTGTAAACGATTGAAAAAAAACCGTCAATTTCACAAAATATTCATTATTTCCCAGAGCTTCGTGGCACTCTGTGTAAAATTCATGTCAAACTACCTTATCGTCGATAGTATCAAACTTGGTCAGCACGATGCCGTCGATGATGTGTGGATTCTCCGAGCTGCTGTAATCGGCCAGGGCTTGATTGAACTTGACCAATTGATCAACAGCCTCGTTTCCGACCAAAGCTTCCCCGACGAAGAGGACTAAATCGGGTTCGTTGACCTTGATTAATTTCGTCAAAGCTCTCATCAACGGTTCGTTGTCCTGCATTCTGCCTGCTGTGTCCACCAGGACAACGTCGATCTTAGAATCCTTAGCGAAACGTATAGCCTCCATGGCTATGGCGGCGGCATCCTTTCCGTAACCCTTCTCGTACAGTTGAACCATCGTTTGATTGTTGTGCTTCTCGGGTGGATGTAGAGCGTTCAAATGACGAGTGTGAGTTCGCAGTTGTTCCACAGCACCAGCCCTGCAGGTAAAAGAAGTCATGTTATTATCGGTTCCAGAAGCCCGAGCGGTTTGCTGATTACAAACAAAATGGACAAGTTTATTCCACCTGAAAGTGTCGCAAGCGGCGATCAGGACCTTGAAGTTATTTTCGATCAGCCAGAAGCAGATCTTGGCCAAATTGGTCGACTTCCCAACGCCGTTGACGCCGCAGAACGACATAACGTAGGGTTTGTTGTTCTTCTTTGCCTCGAAAGCATCCCTGAGGATGTCGACCCTCCTCTTAGGCGACAATATTTGGACCAAGGCATCGGTGAGAGTGCCTTTCACGGTGCTAGCAACGCCGTCGAAAGTACCCAGGACTTTTCCCTCAAGTTTAGCGCTCACGGATTCGCATAATTTGTACGCGATGTCCGCAGCTACGTTCTTGGATATCAAATGATCCTTCAGCTTGTCCAAAGCGGGCAGCATGTCCTCTTTAGACAAGGATTTGTTACCGACTAGACCTTTGAAGATCGAGAATACACCGCCCGACTTTTTCTGCGATTGCGGTCTCTCGATAGCCTCAACTTCATCTTCGTAGGAATCGTCGTCGGAATCGCTCTTCACAACCAAGTCCTGAATTCCTCCTTTCATCATCCCGATGATCTAAAAATTTCAATTTCTATTAGCACCAAAGATACAATATCTCTGCTCCTTTGCCACCTAAAATCAAACTCTGAGTATCGTTATTATCATCACCGTAGTATCGGTTTGAATATTGTTTCCGGCATCCTCTGGCCTGTCCGTGGTCCTCTCCAAGTTGACTAAATCTTTGTTAGTACCGCCCAATTCCCAGGTGCGTGGTTTCTTCCCTGCTTTCTCTGGTTTTGGACTCTTTCTGAAAATTATTACCATTTAATACGCAGTAAGGACACCGACGAGTATCAGATTGTGAATTTAATTCGGCCCCTTACTGTTTGTCCGCTTTCTTTTTAGGCCCACCCATCTTTTGAGCGAGTTTCATCCTATTAGCCAACAAAGTATCTTCGTCCATTTGACCATTTGCGAAAATTTGCTGCTGTTGAGACAGTTCTGCTTTTGGTGGTTCTTGTATTTTCACTGGAGAATAAAATCGACAAGATTAAGAGAAACGTCTTGCAAATATTTCAGGATAAATTGTCATCGTTTTCATTCTGATCTCAAGATTCTTGTCACGCCATGCATCAAAGATGAGTAAGATAAAGTCAATGAGCAAGCATGTGAAGCGAGTTGATCAAATCCTGAAACAAGGTGTCTACTAAAATCAGGAAAAATACCCTAAAATTTTTTCGATAATTTCCGATGTATATTACATATGATATCAATCATTTATGAATTATATCGATGAAGAGACTAAAGAAATGGAGAAATGGAATATTTTTGGGATATTCTTTGGAGCCACTATTATGATAAAACTCCAAATCAATATAAAAAAATTCTAAAGTTGCTATTTTGGCTAGTGAATAAGAAAATATCCGTTCACTGCATGCATTTTTTCATGAGAAATAAAAATTTCCAGAGTACCGAAGGACTTCTAACATGGTGGCGACAATTTCACTGGGATGAAATTCCCTGACATTTCCTGCCAAAAATGAATTATTCCCATCTTTTCTTCTTAAAAAAAATCCAAATAATGTCAAGTTGTTGCAGTGCATGAAAAGCAAGAAATTCTCCACCCAGATTTTAACAAGTGTGATTCTGCAGATGTTAGGATTGTGTTTTTGAAATTATAGAATTTAAGTCGACGCTAGGATACAAGATACTCGATGATACCATCTGTTATTCAGATATTTATCACAAAAAATAAGTACGAGAAAAAATGGAGTCAAATTCCCTGATTTTTCCCAAAAATAGAAATTCTCTGACTATTTCCGGTTTTCCAGGTTTTCCCGCCCTGTCGCCACCATGTCTAAGTTTTTCCTGGCTGTAGACCCCCTGTAAAAAACACATTCATGATTAACTCAACTCACGTGGTACATCTTCATTGGAGAAAATCCCCTTCTTCTTTTTTCCTATAAGCATAACAGCTCGTTTAGACCCACACCGGGTTAGTAAAGCTTTGCAGAATTAACTGTGTTTAATGGTAACTTAATAAGCCAATGATGAAACGAGTGAGACAAAAGATTGTTATCTCCCAAGCCTGAGACTAGTGACGAAATACGAGACGTTTAACAATTGAAAAGAGAAAAGGCTTGTTGAGTTTACCTTGTCTCTTGTTGTCCTTATCGTCCTTTCTTTCAATCATACTAGCGACGGTTTTCTTGGACTTGAAACTCTCGTCGAACGTTCTCATTTGCTTGGGAAGTTTAGCCTGATTTTTGCCCCATTTTTCAGCAGTGGCTAAAACAGCGTCGTAGTTGTCCTTGAAGCTGAACTGCGAGAACAGCTGCGATTTTTGCAACTCATTTTTATAACGATCTCTAAACTCTAGGTGAATATCGTTCAGGAATTTATCGACGTAAGATAATTGGAGTATCTTCTGATAAGCGACGACGAAAACGAGCTCAAACTCATTGTCCAGCTTGTACTGTAACCGCAGCGAATCATGGTCGAAAGCATTGCTCCCTGTTCTCTCCTGCGAAACAACATTCACGTCAGTTTTATCACATAAATTATCACGTGAAATTAAAAGCAGCGATCTAGTCTGAATTATGACGCAGTTCTGCGAGAGATTTGGAGGATAAAAAAAGTCCATATGTTCAGTGCGAGAAATCCGAAGGACCGAAAGTTTCGGGTGAGTTGTTTTTATTAGTTTAGTGGCACGAGGTCGAGCATGACGAGCCTGTGTAGTGGAAATTATGCGTCTGTGTTTGCTGTGAGCTTTAATACGATGTAAATTATGCGAAATATTTGTAACATCATTGTTTTCGAGGCGCGATCGACTCACCTGGAGAATAACACTGCGAATTAGCGCGTTAACGCTCGGTGTAAAAATCTGCGAGGTACTCTGAAAGCACCACAACACGATACCCCCTTTGCTGAATATCGTGAAAAGGTCCAGCATTTTATAACCGTTGTTTAAACGACGAAAATATAAAATTTAACGAACGAACTTAACCTAACAGACGTGATGTGAATGGCGTTTGATAATTTGATTTTTGGGTACACGTCAGATGGCCGGAAGTTGAATAGCCGGAAAACAACAACCACGACAGATAGAACGGAGATCAACGATTTCAGTCCCTTTCGTTCCGTTAAACAGTTAGACGCGAGAAGTTAGACGAATCCACATTAGTTCGTACATTATGATGAGGGTGAAAAAAAACAATTGAACTTTTTGAATATCTAATCGATTATTTTTCACCGATTAATCGAGTATAATCGATTATTTTCGTAACTCGATTAGTCAGAATAATCGATCATTTTTCCCTATAATCGATTTAACAATTAAATAAGAAATTCTTTTACTTTTTCTGATACTTCTGACCAAAATTTCACTCTAAATGTGAATTTTTTTCTCAATGCTTTACAGATTTGAAAAATCAATATGTATTGAAATTATTACTCTCGAAATTTTGTTCATACTAATAGCGATTAATCGATTATTTTTTAATCTCGTTATGTTCGATTATTTTTTGATAATCGATTGATCGATGCATCGCTCATTTTTGGTGCAACAGGAATCCTTAAGGCTGAAGGCTCAGTTACACAGAGCGCGTCGCGTCACGCGTCATGACGGTTGGCCAATCAACGTGCTGACCTTCTTCTAGATTCTTGGTAAAGCTGTTCTCCCATAGGTCATTGCGTATGACGCGTAACGCGACGCGCTCTGTGTAACTGAGGCTTTAGTATCGCGTAAGTATCGCGCTCCTTTGTAGTCCGATCAGACCATGACGGTATTTGTTTACTGAAATATGGGGAAATGTGTGATATGTAAAGCGGCTAACCCTAAAAATTGCGGAAGAACAGTTTTTTTATGTAGTTCATTGGTTAATTATCTAGTTATGGACTAAAATTATCTCACAATCGTTCCGAGTTGAACACGATTTGAATCTCCCGCGCGTCAATGTCGATTTAGACTACAAAAATGGCGGCCACGAGCTCATTCAATCGGGGTTAAGTGTTGCAAACCTACCAAATCAACATTTCTTCATAGATAGCGCCACAATAATTCTTTAGGTTTCTTATGGCGCCACGATAATTAAGTCTTTGGATTTCTTATTTCCAGGAGTAATATTGGATGTTATTCAAACTCAAAAAATGCAGGAATATATATAATATAAATATATTTTTTGCGGTCGATTTTCAGTCTGTCGTTTCGATTTTACAGGCCAGTTTTAATGATTTTGCTGGAATTCTCAAGAATCAGTCAAAAATCTTTAGATTTCGACAGAACGGGCGATATTTCTTAAAATGAAAAGAACTTTTTTCGTTGAACGGACTCGTACTTTTCAAGATCTAAAGAAATTTCTTTAGGGTTGGCAACACTGACGCGATCCTCTATCCACTGTCTATGTATACATGTATACATACAGTGCTCTATTCTCTTGGCGCGTCGTTAGTCTGTTGTTTTGCTACTCCGCGGCGTAGTTTGCACGGTCGAGGATAAAAAAGAGAAACAAATGATAATGAAAATGGCGTCCGAAGAGCCCGCGAACGAACAAGGTTAGAATGGGTTTGAAAAAAAAGAATAGCGATAATCGAGTTTGAAAATTGATGATATTAATTGTTGCAGAGCTTCTTCCGGTGGAAGACAGCCTCATGAGTTTGGAAAAGCTTGATCGAGCCTCGCCTGACCTTTGGCCGGAGCAAAGTGAGTCCGTCTTGTTATAACCACGAAGTTATACGTTTTGTAGAGAATTTTATTTTCGTCAAAGTCTTTGTTTATATCAGCGAATGATGAAGTTCCAGGTGTCAACGAATACGTCGCCCAAAATTCCCCACAAATCGAACCTCCTTCTTGGGCCGCCAGTCTCTCCGCCGACGATATAAACAAACTGCATCGTGAGTACAACGCGTCTGTTATTTCCTCGTGAGAACTAAGTGTGACAGAATAATTGAAACAATTTCGACTATTTTTCGTCCCACTTCTCTACACAGAACTAGGAAACCTATCGATGACCGGTCTAATCGCAGAAGTCAAGAAACTTCACGACTCCGCTTACCAGCTGGGATTGGAAGAAGCGAAAGAAATGACGCGCGGCAAATATTTGAATATATTTAAACAGAAATAGAATTATTGAGTCGGACTGTGTGTATGTATGTATATATTTTTTAAATGAATCGTTTATAACAAATTATTACTCTTTTAAAAATCCCTTCCATCGTTTTCCACAATCTTAGCTTCGACGATTCTCAATCATTGCGCAATCCAAAGACTCCTTCAATGGGAAATCGAGAGCTTATGAAGCAGAATTTAGTAGGGGTCTAGGTCACAGAAACTAGAATCTTTGAAAATATACTGTATTTTTATTCCACAATAGCCTGACGACTAAAAAATGTACATATCCAGTCCCTCGCTGAGTGATTTTTAGTAAGATAGAGGCTGAACGAAGCCTGTTGAACCGTCCACGTGGATTACATGTCGTTAGCCTGGTGATGAAGAGAAAGAATTTTGTTACAATCCCAGATTTACGATATAATTTGGCTGATTATCAGATAAAAGCGTAGCAAAAAGTTCCCATAATCAAATTAATGGGAGACTTGGGTAAAATTTTGGGCACAAAATAGTTTTTTCAATTCTTAAAACATTGAAAAGAGGTGTATAAAATAATCCTTCCAGCGGTTTTTGAATAATGTTAGTACAGACTAGATTCAAGAAACAATTTTCAGACTCCTGCGATGAAAATGTAGACACAAGGAATTTTTTGCAACGATGGGCAAAATCTTTGATCGCAGGAGGATGGATTTTTTTTTCCACAGTCTATACTACCATTACTCAAAAACTGCTAGAAGAATTTTTTTACACGACCTTTCATAGCGATTCTAAAAATTTCTGCAAAGTCTCCCCTTAAAATCGCTCTGAATTCCCGAAAATTGATTTAAAGTAGCTTGAAGTCCCCGCAATCGCTTCAAAAACTGTTTGCATTCATTTACCAACTCATCCAAATCGACGTCCATTTCTTCCGAAGCTGCCTCGACGGTTTCTGCGATTCTACAAAGCTCGTCGTCCTCATTATCCATATCCAAGTTGATATTTTCAGCGTCGGCTACTTCAGTCATTGCATCTGGAGGAGGCACGGCGACTTGTTGACTATCGTCAGGATTACATGTTCTGAAGAATGATAAAGAAATCGTTGAATACAAGTTTAAAAAACGACCCAAATAGTTCTTACTTCTTGACGTATTTTTTTTTCTGTACGACTTTCATCGGGAATAACTCCTTGACCACTTGCAACGAAGGCTTTGCCTTCTCCTGCACCGACTTTGGTGGCTCTAGAAACGAGCTCAGAAAATCTGACATAGGTGGTAGAGGCTTGTCAGGGTTTAACGCTCGGTGAGCCAACTTGTCCCAAATGTGCTGTCTACAGACATCGGGTACTGTTCCTGTTTCGAAAGCTTCCTTCTTCTCGTTCGTAGTCTCATCTCTGTAGCCCGAAATACAATTTTTTTTTTCATATCATCAATATTTGTAGATAATCGACAAAAAAATTACGTACTCTACTTCCGTTAGCATCATAGAATCTATCAGATTGTCCACTGCGTTCTCCTGTTGTTTCGTTAACTTGTTCATAGTAGATTTGATCGGTTTCAATTGTACTATTCTCCTGTCTTCGGCAAAAGTCAATTCGATGTATACGAGACACTGTGAGAGAAACGGGTCAAATATTTATGAATTAGTACTTATAATTATAATTAGTAGTAGTAAATAATCTTACCCAAGGCTGTCCAGGAGTATCTATTTTCGGGAACAGCACACCCATCTTCGGTGCAGAGTTCTGCTGATACACTCTTCTGACGATAGCTACTTTCTTGCTATCGGCCAATGTTTTTACGAGCGAATAAAACGGGGTCACAAACTGAAATGTATCGGAAGACATTCGTTAGTCAGTTATATTAAAACCGTGTAAGAGAGGAAGAAGATCGTACCTGAGGCGCAGGTAGAACGATGTAGGAGCCTTTGCCTGAGAGACAGTCTAATTTGATGTTTTCTCGTTTTGTGAAGCCGTATATGGTAAAACCCTTAGGTCCGCTCTTGTATGTTAGGGCAGCTTTGTCTTCGTCTGAAATGTTTTTTAGTTTTTGTTAATAAAATCTTTAGCGAAGCAGCGGAGATCGGCGGGAGTTTGATAAAATACTGCATACCTGAGAACGGTATGAATTTTCTTCCGTACATATTTCCAGTGATTATTTCGTCGCTTGAAACAACTTGTTTGTCTTTATCGACTAAGGCACGATTTCGTTCAACGGGTACTTTCTCAGCGTCGGTATCGGTATCGGTGAACAGCTCCCACTTTGGTAATTTGAAATCCTCTGTTGTCTAATGAACGTGATAAATTACTGCGTTATAAAGTTATCATTACTTCAAATTACACTGGCCAACACGAGTTTGTTAGAAAAACAGGAATTACCTATTTTCTCGAACACTTATTGTAAATATAACTTCAATTTTTCATTTGAATCTCTTTTACTCAAAAAGAATAATTATTAACACAGGTCAACAAAAATTATCATTGTAATTTTTTTCCTTTTTGAGTTTCAGTACATTTTTTGTGAGGAAACAATTAATATTCTGATCATCTTCGATGTATGGAATTAAAATTTGTGTACTGAAATAGAAGCTACATTTTTTGTTGGCCTGTGTTATCAGTGTCCACAAGGCGCAAGATTGAAATGGACGTACTTTCAAATAGACCTTGACTGGAATTTCGATATCGAATATATCCATGTCAACGTTCCACGGCATAGCCCTTTTCGCTGTATTCTTATAAATCGACAGCTGTGGTAGCGTGTCATCAAACGTCCTCGACTCCCCGTCGACCTGCATTAGGAATAAATGAAAAATTCTGGTCATTCGATTCGAAATTCTATCCACAATCGCTCAGTCTGCCTTGCCTGTTGATTATAGAACAAGAAAATCACCTTTCTACAAACGTTGGCAAACAGCTCCTCGCTGGGGTTCAATTTACCCCGGAAATTCGCGCTCAATGATTTGTTACCGCTGGAAAAAATGATGCGAGATTAATAAACGTTTCTAGACCATAAAATCAGTTTGGAATTTAAGAGACTTAAGATGTTACATCGCCAATAAGTTAATGTCCGTATTTTTTATGTCAGCAACAATCGTGTTTAGGTCGTATTGCTCTATGACGTCAGGATCTTCTTTGAAGTCCGTGAGCAAGACCAACGTTCTCGAGGCATTCGCGTCCCTGGAAATAAGACATTGAATTGAATCCTGTGAGAGGTTTTCTCCGTGTCGAAGATTATAGGGAAACTTACATGCATTCCGCATTGACGTAGTCGAGGGCTACGTTCATGCCGTCCACCCAATTACCGCTTTCTTTACTTCCTCTTATTTTTATTACATTTTCGACCAAATCCCAGGTTGGTACTTGCAGGGTATTCATTTCTACGACGTTGTCGTAAGACAGTCGGTTCTTTGATTCCAAAGTGCCCATCATTATGACGCCCACTTCGTCGTTGGGTCGCATAAAAATCTGAAAATGATCGTTGAAGGATTCAAAATCTAGAAAAATTAACCCCGTTGATTTGAATTTAGTTCGTTACGAACTTTTCTCTGGATCAGATGCCTCATGACTCGCTTTGATTTTTCTAAGAAACTCGTATCCTCTCCATTCTCCGTTTCGCTGGTGCGTCCGACGTTGACTAATATCGTCAGACAATCCTGAAAATTGGTTAAACCAATTTTTTTCAAACATTAAATTTAAAAAAATAATACACAAAATTTTACAGAAATTAAAAAAAATCGATCTTTAGCAAACTAGGTAAGGAACTTTGGTCATAAATTAATCACAAATCTAAAAATCGTCCTCGTTTTACCGAAATCGGTGATTTTTGTTTCTAAATTTCAAGATTATACGACAATAAATATGACATAAATTTCTAACCTTAGTCTGCTTTTTAGGCGGCATGATTTCGCGATTAACTGAACACTTCTCGACTCCTTATCTCTATGAAATCAAGGTTCCGTCGGTTACTTTATATTATTTTAGGTTATAGCGTTGTTTATTGCTACACTTCAAACATGTTCGTTTCAAGTGTCTTCGAGGTTCGATTATGTTCATGACGCAACTTTTCGCGCGCTTTTTGAAAAATTGTTTCTGATTCTGATGCTCTAGTGGCTATAATTTAATAATTACTTTTCAAAATGAGATCAAAATACTAAAAAAAATAAAATAAAATACTCTTACATTTTATAAAAATTTTTGACTGGAAATTACATTTATCATTAGATAATTATATTTTTTTATTACTGAAAAAGTGTAAGAAGTCAGATAAAAATATTGAGAAAAAAGATATTGATTGAACTATCTGAAAATTTGGAATTTATGACTGAAATGAATTAATTAATAATTCTAGTTCCTTAATCAATATTGAATGAAATTATCCAGAGAACTTGGATTTTCAATTTAAAAAATTGTCTAAGCTTCTGGCATACGTCAGGTAATCTGATCCAGAATTGAACTTGAAAATTTAATTTCTAGCTTAGCTTATTTTAAGATGACGCTTATTTATTCATGCAGTTTTTTTTTTTTATTGTGACGATTAGGAGCTGTTTATTTTGTTATTCTTTTTTTTTCTCAAATGAGCAGGACTCTGATCTACGGTAAAAGGTTTATCAAAACGAAAGCAATACTCTTCATATGTACAATATTATATTTTTCAACAAATTAACAATAATTATTTTCCAACTTAAAGAATATTCATAGCTTTTTAACATTCGAAGGTTTCTTATGTACTTTTGCCACGTGTCTCTTGACCGTACTGGGTTCCGAAAATTTATTACCGCAAATTGGGCACGGATGTTCCGGCTGTTTCACCCCACTGTGAGAAAGAACGTGTTTCTTCAGGTGACTCGAGTTCACATAATCTTTCTGACAAATCGTACACTTGTACGGTTTCTGACCGGTGTGACTCAAGATATGTTTCTTCAGGTGCCCATTCTGCTTGAAACGTTTGCCGCAAGTACCGCAGCGGTACGGTCTCTCCGCCGTGTGTATCCTAAGATGTTTCTCAAGCTCTCCGTGAGTGAAGAACTCCGTCGAACAAGTCGGGCATTTAAACTGTTTCTCTCCCTTGTGTCTAACTATGTGTATCTTCAAATTGAACGACTTGCTGAAACTCTTATCGCACAGGTGACACTGGTAAGGTCTTTCACCGGTGTGAGTGAACATGTGACTCTGCACATGAGCCACCTGGGAAAATCTTTTGCAGCATATAGTGCATTCGTATGGTTTTTCAGAATGGCATCTAGAGTGTTGATGGAGTTTTCTAAAGTTGTAAAACTCCTTCCCACAAACTTGACAATTGGTAGGTTCATCGAGCTTGTCGTGATCCTCCCGCATATGACGGAATAAATTATTCTTCTGAGTGTAGGTCTTGTCGCAGTGTCTGCATTGAAACCTGTTATCGGCTAATCTAATTATTCTCGGACCCCTCTTTCTCGTCGAAGTGGCCGCTTCGTTTCTCTCCACGTTGTAATCCTCCGTTTCTACTCGATCTATGCAATCTTTTCGCTTGAAATGTTTTATTATATTTCCCTTAGTTTTGTACTCCTTATCGCAATAAATACATCGGTACAACTTGTCCAAAGGCTCCGGTAATTCTTTCGAATTTTGCTTGTTTTCTGTTTCAAAATTACAAGGAAAGTCAGGAGTAACTTCTATCCTTATCGTAGAATCAAAACTCTCTAAATCTCCGTCATCGCCGTTTGCCTTCTCAGCTAGATCGACCGTTTCATTCAAATTACATTCGGTTGCGGATTTCGAAACTTTCTCCATGTTTGGAAGAGCTTCGGCTTATATCAAGGTCGATAGATAGATTTAGACTAACAAAATTTAGTGCGATAATACTAGAGACGTTGAATCGCCGATGAAGCCGTGTTGCGATCACGTCGCATCTTTTCATTCCGGCTCCTCATCCATTTCTAAAGAATTTAGATTAGAAAAGATGAGGTAAAATAAAATTAGGCCTTTTTTTCGAATTTATAAAATTAATTGAAAAATAATTTCGAGGTTACCTTCGAATCGATTAAAATATTGATCATCACCTGCCGTGAATAGCGTCTACATTATATCTGTCCGATTCGTGCCGATACCCAAATTTAATTAATTCGTACGTTGAATATCTGTGAAATGAAATAAATTTGTTAAAGCAAAACAAAAAAAAGCAACAACAATCTTTTTTGACATTTGACTGAACCGATGTTTATCTGTGGCACATAGATCGCCAAGGTCATTGATCTTTCGGTGGTAAACAGCGCCATCTTTGTTCGACATGGGATACTATAGGAATTTATGACGTCACGCGTTGACCCGTTCCTCTTAATACAGAAGATAAAAAGAACATGTTGAATCGGATAAGACCGTGAAAAATGTAAGATTACGAATATCGAATCGTACACGACGCGTAACGTATCGTTTTAGGCAAAATTTTAATCCAACTTCCGGTTTTTCTTCTTAAAAACGTCGAAACTGTTGTCAGAGGTTCGGTGAAAACGCGGCCGTATGTTGTGGAAAAATTTTTGTGTACAGGATTGTTGGCTGGTGACAAGTAGTGGATTAGTTTAGTTCACAAGTAATCCTATAATTTGGGGATTAAACGATGCGGTCGACGGTGCCAGCGCGACTCGGGTACGTCTAACGACCCTAACATCGCGACATCGCGTTGCGAAAGACACACACATAACGCAACGCGGGGTGCAACGACGATCGAATGAACATGCACCACAACAGGAGGAAGAAAAAGCGCGTCAACTACGGCGTTAGGGTCGTCGAATTGCTCCGCGGCACCAAGGGTTTCGGGTTCACGATATCCGGACAGCAGCCCTGCATCCTGAGCTGCATCGTGCAGGGGAGTCCCGCGGAGAACGCCGGCCTCCGAGCTGGCGATTATCTGGTTGCCGTAAATGGTCACAGCGTGAGTAAAATTCCACACGACGACGTGGTCAGGCTCATCGGCAATTCCAAGGGGATACTGAGGCTCCAAATAGCCGAAAATTACTACTCGGACTCGTCCGACGAAGAGGGTCTCGCCACGGTCAGATCGAAGCCTAAATACTCGCACAAATCGAGGACCAGCGCCGTCACCCCCGCCCCTGTGCAATGCAGGATAGCAAAGGTCGTCAGGGACCTGCACAGCGGGGCCATGTTCGACGCCAACAACCGCGCCTCGCAGAATAAGATACAGTGCAGCCACTCGTCGCTACATCATAGATGGAACATGGCCAGTCCTCTGCCTCCGCCGCCTCCGCCTCTTTCCCTCAAACGAGATACGGAGAAAATTGTACATCGGACGGTCGTCGGATACTTGGGAACTATCGATATTCCCAATCAATTACCTCCGTCGTCGATGATGCAGGTGAGTCTTCGACCTATATTAGTCAGCCGGAACGTCGGTATTTGTGTAACTTTAAATTTACACCTCGGATGACAAGTTTTCACACTTTTAGGGTCATAGGAATTATTTTAGAGGCAAGAATTCACATTTTTATCAGATTACAGCTACCGAAAACTCAATTTTATCATGAAGCTGAAGCTAACAGCCAAACATTTCAAGCTTATTCTAAGTAGAATTTTATTTCAAGTATTCAGTGTGCATATTATTCTTCAAAATTTTAATACTTGTGCCTCATTGTCTCATTTTCATTGAATTCAGCACTTTTGGCTATTAGCTGTTAATTGGTACACCTGAAGTATTGAAATTTCCAGCTTCGCAATGGATTTGAGGCAATTTGATGCCGCGTAGTCTGAAAGACGAGGAAAATAGACGAATGAATAATATGTATTTCCAGGTATTACGAAAGTGTGTCAAGAGACTGAAGGCGGAGAAGAGAAATCCGACGACAGTATTGCTGACGATTCACGTAGCTAATATAAAGTTAACAAATTCTGACAATAAAGTTATAGCCGAGTATCCTTCGTTCAGAATAATATTCTGTAATTCGTTCTCTGAACTGGATAAACAGTATTTTGGTATATTGACGAAATCGGTGAAAGACAACGACGACATAGTGTCAAATTCTTGCCATGTTTTTACAATCTACTACAAACTGATAGACCACGCGGTTCACGCGAGCACTTGCAACATATTCGGATTCACTTGCACAAAGACGTCGGAGCTGAACGTCTGTCAAGAATTTCCGGACAGCTGCAAGAGCCTCATAGGTGCCATACAGACCCTCTACATATCGGATACCGACAGCGAGTCTAATCCCTACAACGACGAGGCGAGGCTCCACCACGCAGCCTCGCCCCAGCCGAGCAACGTCAGCACGTCAACGGCCCACTCGAGCAACAGTGATTCCGGTATAGGGTTCAAGGACGACTACGGAAATCAATCGGACAGGAATATGATGGGAGATTTTCAAGAGAGAAGACAGTATCTGCCGAATTTAAACCTCAGAGAGTCCCCGGGTGTCCCAAATCTCAAGAACTGTATCCCCCCGAGACAGAGACCGGTCGACGCATCTCTGGGATCCAAACTGACCGTCAGAGCAGTGCCGGACGTCAGATGGACCGAGGACGTCGGATCGAACCGGGCCAAAGAAGCGGCGGGGTTTCTGTACGAGGTAAAGAATATCGAGGCTGGAGAAGGGTTTGGTGTTGAAATGGCGTCTGGTCTGTGTGGGGATGAAATCGTTGAGGGGAGGGGGAACAGCACCTGCCTCGGACCATCTGCTCTGCCAGTAGCCAGTACGGGGTTGCCCACTCCGAGTGTTGGTTCAGTTGATACGGAAAAAGCGGAGATTGACGATTTTGAAATAAATTGTGGTATGGGATCCGGAGATAACGTCGACTTTGGTATCGCTGTTGGCTGCGATAGAACAAGAGGAACGAACGAGAACGATAGCTTCAGCAAGCTCAGTCCGAAGGTTTACAGTGTCTCCAAATCGCTGGTGCACAGTTTGGAGGACCTCAAACCAACCATGGAGTGCAACTCGTTGATACATCAGTATTCTAACAAGAGCGAAAAACCCCGTTGGGGAAGCCTTCAGGAGATACGAAACGTCGGGAACTGTGGTACCACCGGCAACTGTTTGGTAAGTGTTTTACGAACAGTTTCATCTTAAGGATGTATTGGCCGTACAATCTCAACCAAAAGTGATTCTTGTCGACAACCACAATCAAGACGATCAAAGTATTAACTTTGAATAATAATAATTCCAAAAAGTTATCAATAAATTGTTTAAACAGAACATTGTTTAACAAATTTCCTGGTAACGTTATTTTTTTTTCATCTCAAATGAATGTCCTAATTTTCCTGAATACACATGAATTTTTTTTAGAATTTTGTAAATATTTTGAAAAATGGCAAAAAAATCTGAATTTTGGATGTGTTTTTCTGAAAACGATGTATATTACAATTCCGAAGTTTCCGGAGCGTGGAACAAATAGTTTCGTAAATACAGCCTTTACAAATTTTCGAAAATTGAAATTTCAAAATAGTGACAAAGTTCTTATTAAAAAATGCATGTATGTTCAGAAAAATTAGGGCATTTATTTGAGATGAAAAAAAAATAACGTTACCACAGAATTTGATTTTTTTCAGATTTTTATCTTATCACGAAGTACTCAATTTGCCGACGAGAATCATTTTTGGTTGAGATTGTACGGGCAATACATCCTGATCCTCTTTTTTTTCCCTCTTCCACCACGATATACCGGAACCTGGGTTTTACCACGGAAAAATACGATAATACCTCAACGTAGCGTGCAATGTAATTTATGAACGACGGGGAATCCCTGAAAAATATAATCATAAAGCGGAAAAGTAGCTGTTTTCGGTATTTAACACTGCAATTTTTTGCAACGCTGCATGTGCTGCTGGCCTCGATCGTGAATGCGTTACCCGTTATTCAGTGTGTAGCCAGATTTTAACGGGGAAATGCGAATGAGGTCTGATCGTGAACCGGAGGTCACAACCCGACCTCGTAAACGCGATACGGGATATATTGAATGTTCGTTATCTGGCCGCGTTTTTTAACGCTATCAACCAGAAACGACGGTAGTCGGGAGTTGTTCCTCGAATTATTACGAAATTCCGTTTATTGGGGCTCGAGATCAACCCGACCCGGCCAGGGCCTTCCGATAATTGATATCGACAAGCGAGCGCCACTGTGATAAGAGTTCGAAAGGGAATCGATTCCCTTCTATTCAAATTCACGCCAACTTTGATAGAGCGTAAAATTTGAACGCACGTGACTTTCGTATCTACGGTCGTTGGGATCGAGAAACCGGTTACAGTATCGACCCATCTCGATCCCACGTTCTCTAAACCGTAGCCGACCCGGAACAGAGCGTGGAACCGAAATTTTTTTGACCGGTTTCAGAAAACAATGGTTCTCTTCTTCGTTGTCGTTTTTCATCCGAGATTCGTAACACACGCGTGACCAGTACTATCGAGTGACTGTTATAATTGCCGCGAATTATTGCGTGATGTCATTAAACTCCGATCGGATGATTAAACTCGTTCTAACGAAGATAGGAAGCTCGAAATTCTTGCGAGTTTCCGATAATCTTCGAGCTTATCTCGTGCGGGGAGCTAATCCCTCACCGCAAAGTAGGACGCAGCCGTATACGGCCTCATATGTGGAGTAGACTTGTATATCACGAATCAAAGTCGACAATTTCCTTCGTTGAGGCAATACGTGCCTAGAACCACAGCTACGACGGAATGATTCCAGGGATTTGAAAACCGGTCTAAATAACACTCGATTATCGAATACGCTCGCCTTTGTCTATCTTCGGCTATTTCTGCCGGTGCGTGTTCAATTCTTTGAAAGATCAAGAGACTCTTGCCAAGTATTGAACTTCGGACAAGTCTATAGATTACACTGTAGCCTGCGAAGTGGAACGGAAAAGGATATGGTTTCCGAAGCGTGTGAACCGAAGCTCTGCTCGCTTCGGAAGTTTATCTGATTGAATTAGTCGACTTGAAACTTTCCTCGAAAATTCCTTGTCCGAGAAAATCGCGGTAACGATGGTAGCGAAGTCTTCGAAATCAAAAAAAAAATTCTTGTATCGTGAACGTGATATATTTTATCGCGTTTTGATTACACCGATTAGTTACTTCCTTCCTAAACTAATTAGCGCCTGAGAATTTTGAAGGTAATCGCTATCTCAGAGAGATTTCAATTCCATTGTCGATATGTATACAGGGTGGCCCGTTTCATGTGTCGAGAATGGGAGGAGCCTGAAGTGGCATAACTTGGAAACGGTCAGATGAAGATTTGATATCGAAGCTGACAATCATCAAATCTTCTAAATGGATTTTTCACGTTTGAAAGTTACGCCCCTTTAGGCCCCTCCCATTCTCGACACATGAAACAGGCCATCCTGTATACAGAATTCCGTTTCCTAGTACAGTATGTGATTTTTGTTGGAAGAAATGTAGCAGCGATGCAACATCGCTGTCCCCGCAAGGGAATGGTTTCTTCTTCTTCTACTTCTTTTAACGTCAGTATCCCAGGTAAATAAACTCGCAACACCGTTTCATCTCTCCTTGAATGTCCATTGGGTCTCCCCCGACCGTCCACTCATTTCCTGCCAGAGTTCGTGCTGCGTGGCTGCGGTATTGGGCTGGTGTACGTACGATCACCGGTGTGGTTTCGAATGTGACGGAGTCACGTTTGTGTTCTGTACAATAAAAATACACAATCACGCGTACCCGTAACAGTCTCTGACACACCACCATACACACACCCGTGACGTGGTTCATTGCGATAGTGTGAGTCACACGGTCGCGCGGTACGCTAAACAAGTATTACATTCATGCCTCAATGCGAGAGGATTGATGTGTACACGGTCCGTAAGATGTGTTTCATTGACGGTGTGGAACGGGGGGCAGTGTGTACACGGTACCCTTTTACGCTGCGTCAGTAGTGTCTCATAATGCAGGCTGTCAACTGGACGAACAACAGACGACGAGAACAGTGGAGTGAACTAGACGTCGTTGGCTGGGCGTAGCCTATGATATTACAATTGCATTTAGGTTCGGGATATCGAATTACGCGAGGATATTTTACTCGTGTGTCTGTGTGTGTGTGTGTGTGGTGAAAGTGCGGCGGCGGTTCTTTGTCAAGTTTTTTTTTTTTCTGTCTCTTAACGCAGTTTAGTTTATTTATTATTCAATTTAAAATCCTTCCATCGTTCGATTTATCGCTGCTCTTCATACCTCATTCGCGTCCAGTCGGCTATTTCATACAGGCGTAATTAAAGACGACAGGAAATTGTTAACGGAGTTATGTGTTAACTAGGACAACTAATTCATTTGCGCTACAGTATATTGTAAACCATTCAACGATCTTCCCACCGACATGGATCGACACTATTTTGTAGTACGTTGAACAATTCAGTTTCTCACTTGTGTTATTTTGTACTGATAAGATCTTGAATTTGAATTATTATTTTTCCCCCAACAACGAACGAAGCGGGAATTGGATCTTTGAATATAGTTCGCGAGTATCCCCTTTTTTTTGTCACGCATACATGACCAGCGGAAATCTTGGAATTCCGTATCACAATTTCTCAGAATATTCCCACTTCGGTTTGTTCGATATTATATGCCGTACAGATACCACGATCGTTCGTAATGCATATACCGCGAAGGAAAAGACGACCTTAGTTTTCTTTTCGCATTGTATGCACAGCGTCAGACGACACTGTGTACACTCGCAAATTTTAGCCTATGTATATGTAACCATCCAATTGGATGGGATGAATTGGTACTGAGTCAGTCAGTCAGTTGCGAGGAGTTCTCGTTAACCGTTAGTTCTTGGAACAATGCGACAATTACCTTAATTAGCAGTAAAAAATTAATATTAATTAATACCAAGTAGGACGTTTTCCCACTAAATGATAAGTCTCAACGTCGCAGTAATATAAAGAAGAAAAGGAATGACGAATCAAAATAAAATGTCCCCGGCTTTCTTTACCAATCGGTTGCGATCTCTAAAACGTAGTTTTTCCCATCATCGCTACACACGACGGGTAAATACGTTGTTTCGTAATTGTTTATTCGATTATCGCCTCCAGTTTAACCGGCTGTAATGTAACATTGATACGTTTATCTATCACTCTGCTCGCGACGTTTTATCGCCATTTATTACATTCAATTATTCAACAGGGGCGGGTGCAGCCAGTTTACCAAAGGCGCAAGATACACCTGCATCGTTATATAACTATTATTTCAATTTTGAATTTTATCCGCGTTTAGTGATCGCACAACTGCTGATCATTATTTACAAGGATTATCGAGGTCACGAGGCGTCGGGGAAAAAAAGATACCGTGATTATTTTTTGTGTATTTTATAAACACGATAAAAGAACGAGGTGTTCGGAAATACCTGGACGGTGATTTTCCATGTTATAAGCATGAATGCTTTCTTTTTTAAAAATTCAAACTTTCGAACATTTTGTGATTTGAACAGTATAATATACCTGTAGACTGAAAATTGTGAGACTTGGAACCGCTTCCTGGGTCACCGTCGCGGGTGAAGAAATACGAAATTAGGGCGGTGCTAGAAAGTACTCTATCACACCTTTCAAAGTATACAAGTTGAGAATACATTAACGAACTCGGGGGAAAAGAAATAACACAAAAACTAGCAATTTCATCGTATATTTTTTATTTTCTGTACAATCAATTCTTTAATTATATCGTCTAATCTTTGTTCACAGCATAGGAGTATCGAGTCTTTTGAAAAATCAAGCAGCTGCAACGGCATACATTCGTGGTCTTCGAGCTTTGAAAAACTTTTGGAAGATCCTGCCGGGCTACAAACTTTTGCTGTTGGTATTTCTGCCCTATTTAATTTTCGAAATAATTTGTTTTCGTTAATAGATGAATGAAAATTTTATTTTGTTAAATTTATTCAGGAATTTCTCAAGAAAGAATTCAGTCATGAGAACATATACTTTTGGGCAGCCTGCGAGCGGTATAAAGACACCGAGGACTCGACCAGCCGGGGAAGATTAGCCTGGCAAATATATAAACGTCATTTATCAAATTCTGCCCCGGAGCCTGTGAACGTAGACAGTCACGCCGCTGGACAAATAACGCAAGAACTTCTCGACGAAGCTCCTGCGGCATTATTTTTGCAGGTAACTTTCTATTGAAAAGTCGATCTTGCTTTATGATGAAATTTACTGATACAAATGTCGATTCTTTCTCCAGGCACAGAAGCAGGTCTTCAATCTAATGAAATTCGATAGTTACCCGAGGTTCTTGAGGTCCGATCTTTATCGTACCTGCATGGAGGCTGGGAGTAGCGTTATTCGCACGCAAGACTGTGACCTGAGCTTGACGGGATCTCCCCATACGAAGCTTAAGAAGAGTCATTCCGACGCCGAGGATCGAAGTAGAAGGTCTATTCTGCCGTGGCACAGGAAGAACAGGTGTGTAATCTGTCCGTTAGATTTGACGCAATGTTAATCAGGCAGTTTTGGGTGATTGGTTAGCGAAAAAGAGTAGATACGATATTGTAGATAGAATTTCATTTGGATGGGGAGACAAAATTTAGGTCTTGATATTACAGGTCAAAGTCTAAGGATCGCGGAGAATCTGAATATAATAAAACACCTTGCAGAAACGAGACTATCTACAAAAGTTTCACCACCATAAAGAAGGATGTGGAAGGGAATAATAACGACGACAACATATCGATATCCAGCAGCAGGTCCTCCCTCGCGTCATGGGATCTTGCGTTGCGACAATCTTTCAACAAACATGTGAGTTCTGGCTCTAAACACTGATTAAAATTCCTATTCGTCGCCAAACGCATTCCGCTCTAAAAGCTGGTCACAAATATTATATCATCAATAGGTGTGGACAAGATGGGAATATCTAATGGATCGATAATTATTGGCTCCTAGTTGAATAATATCAAGCACAGAGCCAATAATTATCGAATGTGTTGGGCAAATTTATTCCTGAAGAATAATAAATCATATTTTTAAATACCTTTGAGCCGTTAACTCGACTCTTTTTTTTTTCACAGATTTCCAACGATTTGTCTATACCTAAGTGATTCATAATTCATAAAATCGCACGCCTACTAACTCACTAGCTTCATTTCCACTCTAAATTCACTAAGAAGTAACAACACTGGATAGCACTTGAAACTACTTGCACGCTCGGGGCTGTTTCTAAAACGGGGATCGTTTCATGTCATTGAATTTTAAATATTATGTCAATTTAATTATTATATTGATTTGTTGAAAATTATAGTCCCCCTCATCTTACGAAGGACATTCAAATGATAAGAAAGAATCTCATGGTAAATGTACCGGATTGTGTCGGGTAATATTACCTGACGGTTCTACGACTGTAGTCCAAACTAGCCAATCGGAGAGTATTAAAGATGTGGTTACTCGTCTTGTCGATAAAAGAGCTCTGCGTTATTCTAACTACGATGTTCTCATACTTGCCACGGAGGAGGTTTGTGCCTTATTGCTAGTCAATGTATTCGGCGACTCTGATATAAATTTAGGATTTGAAAATACTGCTCAAATATGATTGAACCCTATTCAAACCAGATTGTATCTCGATATTCATACTCAAACAATACTTTTCTCATTCCTTTACAGACGGTCAATGTCAAGTACTCGTCCTCGATATTGGCAGGAGAAGAAGTTCAAGTTGTTCCAACAAAAGTATTAAAAGTGGACTTACCGTCCCGTAGAATAATTAACGTTATAGCGCACAAAGGTAGTACTTTGAGAGAAGTACTAAGACCATTACTCAATAAATATGGATTCAAATTGGAGGTAGTTACCGTTTGGGCAGATGGTCATCCGGTCGATATGGATATTGCCGCAGTTAACGCTCCGGCTAGACTCACCCTAACATCTGACAACGAAGGTATACTATTCATTATGCGTTCAAAAATGTTCTTTTTTTCATCGTATTGAATCCAATTCGTTCCTGTCATCTGATTTCGCGTTTATTTTTCATTTGAAATAGAATTCCACCAAGATGTACAACCGTTGAAGTACCAAAATGATCTATCACATTCCCAACCGAGACTGGATGAAATAACTAATAAGGTTTTCAAGGAACTGTTAGTCAGCAAAAGTACAAATAGATACCAATACGACGAAGGCTCGTGCAAGGTGAGAATATTCAGCTAAGCGGTTTCGATTTTATTTCACATCGATTATAATCAGCGAATGAACAATTAATATTTCTTATTTCATTCCTCTTACAGTCGGAGGATCAACGATCCGAAAGTTCATCAATTTTATCCAATAAATTTTTTCTTCGAGATTCTACAATGCATGGAAAGAAGAAAGTTAGTAAATCTGGAATGATTATGTCATTTGTGGGACAGATATAATCACCAACGTTTCTTAATAATCAATTTCTTGTTTTAGAGTAAATCAAAAAGCAGCAATACAAGTGAGAAGAATAATTCAAACGACAATGCAGCCGAGGTGTGCTCTCGCCCGCATCCTCCCCTAATTGCTAAATTATGTAACGGCGTTAAATTACAATTTCCTGGCAGAAACGACGGAGAGGGTAAGAATTCTGTTGAAATTTGCGTGAAAACCCTAACATTGTCTTCGTAATACGAAAATTAAAATTTCGTTTCAATTCATTTACCGGTATTACAGACTTGTACGAAGGACTGAAAAAGGCACAAAAATATAGACTCGAGGACCAGAGGGGGACTGAAATAAACTTCGAACTGCCTGATTTTCTCAAGGTAAAAATATCATATTTCTTCAGCCCCGATTCAACCGTGGTATTTAGATTGTGTCATAAAGTCGAAAGCATCAGTGTTTTCCTCACACTTCCGACCAACACTGCTTGTACTGAATTATGCGGTTTTTAATCAAAGATAAGGAATAAAGACCACAAATGGATTCAGAACTTGGAACTGCGAATAACAGGAACGGAAGAGAACGGAAATGCGGTTGAACGTGGGCTCTACTTGTTATTGTGTAGAATCATAAGAAACAACAGAATATCTTTGAAATTTATATTTTCAGAACAAAGAGAACGGAAAACATCTGGGTAAAAAAGTTCGAAGAGGACGTGGCACGACTGTCGGACACACGGATAGTAACACCAGGTTCTATGACTCTGGAGAAGATAAACAAAGCGCTTCTAGTATTCGCAGTTACGAAAGCTGCACTACAAACGGCAACGACGAGACGTTGAAACCCTTTCAGTACCATTTGGCACACGAAGAAGTCGTAGAGTCGGCCAATCAATGTTTCAACTCTAGCAGTCCACTCGAAGTAACTATCCTAGAGGTGGACCAAACCCTAACTGAAAACAATAAACCGTCGCAGCTCGACGATCAAGACAGTACTACTAGCTTTAAGCCACAATTTGTAGCCATAAGCCCTACAAAACTTTCTAAACCACCGCCGCTTCCACCCAAGCCTAAACTTCTCGCCACTGGTATTAAATCGGGTCACGTTATGTCCAAACCTTTGCATAAAATTGTTCAATCAAATTCTGCAACGATTATAGAATCGTGTGAGAATAAGAACGTTTTTTGATTCGAAGGACTTGCTTCTTGTGAGAAAAATTTGAGCCATTCATAATTGTCTTTATTTATACTTATGTATTATTGAGAAAATTTATCCCAATTATGAATCATGATGAGAAGATAAAAAGGATGGAATTTTATACGGCGTTATCAACGTACTGAATCAATTAACGGGTTGTGAGGTTTGAAATTATAAATATTGTCTCGGCATAAGCTAGTCTATTTTTAGACAACTCGGTTCACGCTGTAAAACTTGAATGCTCAAGATTTATTATACAGTATACAATATTTATATTCGTGTTTGTACCGCCAAGATTTAAGATACCTTGCCTTGTCCTTTGGCATATGTATTACCTGAGGGATCCTAAGTGCGCCTTATCAAGATTTATTGTCAAGTTCATTAGGAAATAACAATTATTTTATATATAATTATTATTATTATTACAAATTTTTCATTCCTGGTTGTACAGGATATAAAAAGAAAAAAAAAAGAATATTTTATTATATGCATACTATGTAAAAGAATAAAATATCGATTCTATTTGATAGTAATATCGCCTCGTACAATGACATAAAACCCAATACCATAAAAATATCTTTACAACTGAAAAAAAAAGGGAAAAAAATCGTATGAGCGCTAAACGCCTGTGGAGCGGCAACTGAACAAACTCTGAAGTAATGCAGGACTTTGGCATAACTACAATTATTTAGTGAAGGATTATCTCTGTTCTTCACTTTGAAAATTATGGCGGAAAAATTCAAATTTTATATAGAGCGATGAAAAGCATTTTTCAGAGGCCATTATTTGTGAGTCAGGGGGACGCTGATTTCTGAATACTGTGACTGCAATAAATATTTGAGAATTCGTGAACGGTTAAATTCCCTTTATTCGAAGCAAGATACAGGAAATCTTTTCATTACTATGGATAGTTATGAGAAATGAATACAGCAACGCAATATCGGTTTTATAATTTTATTTTCGAATCGTGTTCTAGGTGTAACTCGCTACGCTGTATGAATATTTTCAATAAACATCTTTCACTTCCTCCTCATCTTTTTCTTCAACTTTTTCTACAATTTCTTCATCCCGAGGTAGTCTTTCATCCATGAGCAGAAATTTTTTGCCCGGTAGCTTGTCCAGCTCAACTTCTACCCTTGACAAGTACCATAAGTCGGCTTTAACAGTTTTATAATACAAGAATCCCTTGCCGTTGGGTCCTCTCAGTGGAACTTTATACCAGTTTATCGAATCACTTTGGTCCTCAGATTCCAGGAAATTAGTACTGTGACCAGCTTTCAATGGTTTTCCAAAGTAATTCACGGCTCCTATATTGCTATACAGGTATCTAAATGCGTCGACGTAACACGTCGACGAACGAATACGTGACTGTATTTCTTCATGGATTATTAAAACTGCGCCGATACAACCAAACGTAGTAAAAGCACAGGCTTTCACTAAGGCTCGAGTCGACCACATCTGCAATTTACGATATATATCGATTAAAAATAATCAAATTAGTTTGCAGAATAAATATTATTTACATCGTGGTTGTGTGCGGCATTTTTTGATTACGTAAACAATGGATAAGTGTTCACTCACCTCGTTCGTTGCGGTGAGGGTATTTTCACGACATGCTATACAATGATACAATTTTCGGCGAATTTCTACCACGCACAAGAGGACTCGTGCATTCCTAACCTCACCTCGAGGCCTAACCTAACCCTAACCCACGGTCTTATATACAGGTCTTGGAACGACACCTAAATTTCAGTGGTGGGGGGGTTCGCTTAATGGCTCAAAAATTAGTTCGAGTTGCGGCCACATGGGCTGCGCCAGCGATATTGGTTGAGCAATGGGCAGACCATAGACATAACCTCTAAACGTGCTTTAAACCTATATTCCCGTCACCTGTATGGAGCATTTTTGGAAAACTGTCTTAAAAAAAGAAAGGGAATATAGTAAAAACGTGGAAAACGTTCTATTACCAGGAAATTGAACCAAATTACGAGTTCGAAAAATCGAGCTTCAAAACCACTAATCGTAATTGAATGCGCGCGTGCGCCGCGCGGTTTATACACCCCGTGTTCGATTTTCCGAACTCGTAATTTGGTTCGATTTCCTGGTAATAGAATTTTTTTCACGTTTTTAGTATATTCCCTTTATTATTTTTCCAGTCAGTTTTCCAAAAATGCGCCATACAGGTGACGGCAATATAGGTTTAAAGCACGTTTAGAGGTTATGTCTTTGGTCTGCCCATTGCTCAACTCCACTGATATCCGTGGCGC